>CM067489.1:25922316-25933780 GCA_034552555.1 Semaprochilodus insignis
TATATATATATATATATATATATATATATATATATATATATATATATATATATATATATATATTTTAGCTCTGCAGTGTATATATGCAAGGACCCAGCAGTTGGCATCATCATCCCACACTGCCACTGCATGCACACTGCTTCGTGTGTCAGTCATAGGTATCAGTATCCTCATCACTGACACTGTGCTGTGTTCAAGTGCTAGTATTGACGTTGCTGGACATGTGATGTGTGACAACAAACTGTTTAATTTGGTGCTGACCACAGTGCCTCCACACACACATTTGTTGGTCGTCTTCAAGACAAAAGCGGGACTCATCACTGAAGTCACTCCATGACCGTTTGGCACCGCAACATTGCAGTCTTTGGCAACGTTGACGTGGTGTTAAGGGCAGTCGTTGCAACAGTCTGCATGCATGTAGTCCTGCGTCATGCAGCCGTCTGCCAATGGTGCTGACACTAACAGTGACGAGGGTATCACTGCTTACTGAATGTCTGCAATCATGGCTGTTGATTCACTCCGCACATGTCGGACAATTTGTTGGTTCTCCTTCTCCATGATTCTTGTAGGTCTCCCAGATCCTTCATGTCACTGGTGCGTGCCTGCTTCTATCCACTGCCGCCAACAGCGTGCTATGGTAGTATCCGCACAACCGGTATGGTGCTCAATATGTCCATAAAACCATCCTGCTTCCTGGAGCCCTACGATGCGAGCCCTCTCCAACTCTTCCAACTTCTCGAATTGCTTTCAAACTCTTCTAAGGCATACTTCACTTGCATAGGATGCTACCAACTCGGCAGCATGAGTCAGAATGGAAAGCACACCCAACAGGACGACCTCATATAGTCAGTCAGGTAAAGGCCCGTCCTTGCTTACATCACACGTCTTATGATGTCAAAAAGTTTCATTACTGTCAGTTAATTCCTTCTGGGTGCTTTTTTTTTTTTTGATGAGTGCATGTGACTATAAGCTAAACATCCCAGTCCCTGTTTTATGCATATGTCATATTGCCTAAATATATGGATGCCCCTCCTGATTATTGCAATCAGGTGTTTAAACTACACCCATCATCAACAGGTGTCTATAAACAAAATATTTGGTCAATAATTTCTTTTAGAAAAGGTCCAATTCACACAATATTGAAATGTTCCCTCTGAAATAAATGGGACCCCAAGTTTAATATGTTTTGTATGTATCTTATTCACCACTGCATTGTTTGGTCACACACACTTCCTATTCATTTGTTTTGCATATACAGTCATAGTGTGAGTGTGAGTGTGAGTGCGTTTGTTTGGGGTGGTGTTGGATGAGGGGGGTAATGAGTGTGTTGTTGTGTCCCTACCAATGCTGGGACCAAACCTATACCCTTGGCATACACTGTTTATCACTGAACATGATATCACGTCATTACAGTATATGTTCATTGCTCACTATTTAATGCATATTATAAAACATAAAAGGTTATGCACATGTCAAAATGGCTTTTGTATACACGTTAGTATGTGGCTATGACAGAGTCCTAGTCTTGCTGCTGTCACTTTATTGTTATTCGCTTTATTAGACACTTGAGTTGTTTATTTAGGTCCTCGGTTTTCAGCCACAGTCTGCCTGATCGACTCAGTCTGTTCCTTGATGCAGAAAAGGAACCATGGTGATAAAGTATTGATGGCGGTAGTCGCCTAGACTGAGCACGACTGTGACCGTTTTTAACTGCTGTTTAATAATTACTCCAAATAAACTTTAAGATGGCATTTGATAGTAATTTACTTCGATAGATGAGCGGAGCTGGGCTGTTTCCACCGAGTCTCAGGGCATTAAAACATATCGTTTAGTCACCAAAGTGAGATAAATGTCTATTTGTACTGTGTTTCTACCTCTAAAATAACTATTGATTTGACAGGTGAACGCTTACATTGGAAAGTGGTCGGGAGCAGTAATATTGAACTGTAAATCAATATTGTATACATGTGTAAATGTCAAGTGAACCATGCCGTATTGCCATCAGACTATCAATACTTTGCCTTACGCGTAACTCAAACACACTTCACCATGTTTATCACTGGCAGACCTTTGCCGGCAGTTCTTTTTTTTTTTTTTCCCCTCAGCAAAATGGCATCCGAAGTTACTGCAAAGTTCAAAGTCCAAAAAACTTTCTTGAAATATGATTCTATTATATGGGCAATAGTTTGCTCTGACCTCATCCAGCCAAAGATCAAGACTACATAAAATTGCATAGTGTGGTTGTTAAAAACTTATGCTATTGCACAAGCCTTGCTGCTTTCATCCGTTCGAGTGGAAGTACTGAGTTAACGCATGCGTGGATTTATAAACCACAAGGAATTGTGGATGATCAAAGTTTCAGACAGTCCACGGTCAGTGCAAAGCCATGAAAATCTTTTCACGAAAAAAAAAGGTTTTGTGAAAAATCATTCTGTACATTCTTACCATTATATATCTATATGCACTGTCAGGAAAGAAAAGCAGTGAGCTGTCACCTGGGTGGTACCCTGAGGGTATGTCTTTGGTACCTTTAGTCAGAGAATATAATTGCATCATATTTCATCTCAGTTATACTGTATATTATTAAGATGCATTGACTCCGTAGACTCCAATCGTATTATTTTTTCCACTTAAAATATTTAAAATAGGTACAGCCCCAATTCCATATTAGTTGGGCCAGTATGAAAACAGTAATCAGTGGTTTGAAAATCCTGGTTGACGGGTATTACATTGAAAACAGTACAAAAACACAATATTTTATGTTTTACCTTCTGAACATTGTTTTTTAGATACATATATACATTCTTTCCAAATTTGATGCCTGCAAGATGTTCCACAACAGCTGAGACAGAGGAATGTTTATGGAAGATTGAACTTCGGGACAGCTTCTTGGAATCAGGTACAGGTTTATTGACAGACATTTAGAAGCATTAACATGAACAGGCCAGGTTGAAACAGTTACATCAGTCCAGGAAACCAGGCAATCAAACCAGAACACGGTACACAATTAGAAATATACCTTATATACCTTACAACATGGCTGACACCGGAAACATGTAATCCCCAATTAGAATTCTGGACACAGTGACCTCTGGTGGCGTGGAGGAGAATAGGCACCAAACATGACAGCTTACCCCGTCTTATACCACCTTTCCTTTTATCATCACTAGACAATGACCACCACAAACTGTGCAGCAATAGATGAGCTATTACCTCTGACTTTACATCTACAAGGTGGACCCACAAGGTAATAGAGTGTATAGTGAGTGTGTCTGATCAACCCATACACATAAAACCAGTATATTTTGTAATGCACTCATTATCAAAAAAAAATAGTTGCATCCAGAAGGAAGTGTTGGATTGCAATCGGAAGGAAGATAAAGCTTACCAGGGATAATAAATGATGATAAATTTAGACTGATATGGGTAATATTTATTAAGCTACACATAAACAAGTAGTGTCTCTCAGTATGGCGTTGGGCCGGCATGTTTGATAACGCAACGTGCTGGACGTCTCGGCATGGAGTTGTAGAGGTTCCTAATAGTGTCCTGTGATAATCCATCCCATGCAGCTTGAATATTCTCACACAGTTCCTGCTCATTTTGAGGTAGGGCTGGGGGATGGGTGACACCAGGCCTTCTGGATGTGTGACATCTTGTTGTTCATCTTGTTGCTGATCACGGTGCCTCCACACACGGATTCATTGGTCATCTCCACCAAGACAAAAGCGGGTCTCGTCACTGAAGACGACCTGCTGCCGTTCTGAGTCACTCCATTACATTCTGGCACGACACCATTGCAGCCTTTGGCAACGTTGACGTGGTGTTAAGGGAAGTTGTCGTAACATGTAGTCCTGTGTCGTGGCTGTTGGGTCAGTCAGGTACAGCGATAATACCCGTCTTCACTTGCGTCCAATGCATGGCCGAGCATGAAACTTGAATCAATCGCATGTCTAACGATGCCAAACCTGCCCACCAAAGTTTCATTCCTGTCAGTTGATTCCTTCTGGGTGCAACTAAACTATTTTTTTTACTCTATAGAGTATATTTTCATTGTATTAGGTTCTTACACTATTAATTAAACACCCCAGGAAAATCGCCACTCAATAGTACTAGAGTTCTAAGCATAATTTGGAACATACTAGCAATTTCTGTGATCCCTGCTCCCATCGCCCTGCGGAACAGGCTGCAGAGGTGAGTTTTGTGAGCGTGCAGCAGCAGGCACTGCACTTTATCTGTGTATGCTCATGCTCAGCCATATCATCTCCAGGTTTAATATCGCCCGTACAACAGGAGTGCTTTCTTTTCTTTTACTTATTACTTCTCTATCCTCAGGCTAGAATTCCACCCACTTCAAAACTTAAGTAATCTCTTTTCTATCAGTTTGTAAAGAACTCAGATTTTCTCAAATGGCATGTCAGCAAAGGAAATCTACAATCAAGCCTGATATAATGCTCGCTTAAATCACGTTCTATATTTCGCCATTGAATATTCAATATCATGTGTTTTCATGCTTGCTTTAGTGACTTCAGGCTTTAAATAATAGCAGGAGCAGGTAAACAGGATGAACTCCCCGAGGCTCTCTCTCTCTCTCTCTCTCTCTCTCTCTCTCTCTCTCTCCCTTACTCTCTATCCTTTATCTCCTGTGCCAACTGCAGCTTTCTGATTTATTTGTTTGGTTTTCTCCTCCATCAGCTACAGTAGTAAACAAGCTTCAGACAGGAAAATCAAAGGGCTCACAGCTGAAATGCACCATAGTCTCCTTACTGATGTAATGCTCCATGGAAACCTCTCCTCATTTTTATACACTGCCTCATTTCTACACACTCTCCTGCACTCCGGATGTTTCATTTTCATGTGCACTCTGTAAGTAATTGGACAGTGACACTTTTTGTTGTGCTGGTTGTATACCACAGTACATTGGACCTGACATGAAACAATGACTTTAATATTAAAGAACAGGTTTCATTTGAGGGGCAGCCTTATAGGCATCCCAGTCCCTGTTTTATGCATATATCATATTGCCTAAATATATGGATGCCCCTCCTGATTATTGCAATCAGGTGTTTAAACTACACCCATCATCAACAGGTGTCTATAATGATCAGTGGTGGACAAAGTACACAAAGCATGTAGTTGAGTCAAAGTAGAGAGTAAATTATTCCTCCAGTAAAAGTAGAAGTTCCTCCCTTTAGACCTCCACTGGAGTAAAAGTACTATAGTATTTACCTTCAAATGTACTTAAGTATGGACGGTAACACTAGCATGATTTATTATGACTCTAGTGTTATCCTTATCCTATTGTCATTTCTGGATGATCACTCTTGATCACTCTTAATCAACTCATTTCAGGTGAATAGACTCTAGTGTCACTCTCGGTCCAGCGATCTTTCAATAGAAGGTCAATAATTAGTCTGACACTGATGTGTATTCAAATGGTAATAAGCACAAAACAATGAAGGAGAACAGTTTCCGTGAGCTAGAACCAAACTTGGTCCAATAGGTCAAAACAAGATCAAAACAAAGTGACCACTGTACCCTGATTGGTGGGCTCACTTCACGCATATTATGTTTTTATGCTCACGTAAGCCAAAAGGATGGACAGATTGGGCCATAATGTAGAGGAGTAAACAGTAAGATATTAGACTAACTTGTAGTGGAGTTAAAGATACACCAACACACTACTTACAGTACACTAACGCATTACACTTACTGAGTTACTGTACACCAACACACTACTTACAGTACACTAACGCATTACACTTACTGAGTTACTGTACACCAACACACTACATACAGTACACTAACGCATTACACTTACTGAGTTACTGTACACCAACACGCTACATACAGTACACTAACACATTACACTTACTGAGTTACTGTTCACCAACACACTACTTACAGTACACTAACGCATTACACTTACCGAGTTACTGTACACCAACACGCTACTTACAGTACACTAACACATTACACTTACTGAGTTACTGTACACCAACACGCTACTTACAGTACACTAACACATTACATTCACTGAGCTAATGGACAAATCTGGGTTTGGTAGATGCCAGGAGAACACCAGGCATGGTGGCAACAGTACTGTTTGGTGGGGGAGGGATGATGGTCTGTGGCTGTTGGTCTCGGCCCCTTGGTTCCAGCGATGGGTATTCAATGCTACAGCATACAAAGCCAGCTTAGACAACTATACAGCATGCTTCCAACTTTGTGGCAACAGTGCGTGGAAGACCCTTTCATGTTCCAGCATGACTGTGCACACAAAGCCCAGCTTCATAAAGGCATGGTTTGCTTTGGTGGAAGTCCATTTGCTTGCACAGAGCCCTGACCCTCGACCCTATTGAACACCTTTACGACGATTGGAATGTCAATTGCTATGCAAGCCCACAGATTCCCACTTACTCCTGGCCATATAGTGTACATGTTACTAAAAGAGCACACTGTATATATTACGTAAGCATTGAGCTAGCAGGTTATTATGTCCAGCTACAATATACTGACACTGGTTGGAACTTTATTATGTACATCTACCATAAAGGTGCACTATGTAGGTATCATGTTACTTACTGTACAGTTTATCATCTACCTGCCCTTCAGTCTAAAAGAACCAACACAGGAGCACCACTCACCAGGTACCATCACAGAGACAAGAAAATGCTTCAGACTGTGCATTAAGCTGGAATAAGGCACAACGGAGTTGGCATTTAAGGTGTAATGGAACATTTGATTAAGAAGCTGGTGAATAAGAAGGCAGTTTCAGCTTCAATTAAAGATCAACGATCATCAACCATGTCTGACAGTTCAATGGAAAATAATGCCTTCACAGTCAAGTCCACCACTGCTGTTGCTATTTCTTGCTTGGCTAGTACATGAGCTGGTATATATACATTTTGGAGTGTGGCATTTTGGGCGGAGGCAGGACTGTTATGTAACAGTCTAGGACTTTGGAATTGGCTCGTTTTACTGACATACAAACATGGGTTTTGCATTTGAAGGAGGAATAACAGTGTTTAAGAAACACAGTATGTCAGTTCTATGTACTGAACTCTTATCAAGCAAGTATGATGATGTAAATACAGATTCCGTTCTATGGCACATTTAAACACCTCAGTGTCACTGCTGGACTGAGAATAGTTCACCAACCAAAACTATCCAGACAACGGTGATTATCCTTCTAGTCCTTCATCCTTCATCAGTGGACTAGAGGATAATCAACATAAACTGTGCAGCAGTTCTGCAGATTAGCCATCGACTCTGACTGTACATCTACAAGGTGGACCAGCAAGGTAGGAGTGTCTAATAGAGTGGACAACGAGTGGACACAGCGTTTAAACACTCCAGCAGCACTGCTGTGTCTGATCCTCTTGTACCAGCACAACACACACTAACACACCACCACCACGTCAGTGTCACTACAGAGCTGAGAATGATCCACCACCAACATAATACCTGCTCTGTGGTGGTCCTGACCACTGAAGCTAAAAATGCATGCAGAGAAACAGATGGACTGCGCTCTGTTACTGTAGAGTCACCTTACATTTTTTACTGGTGGTAGTAACTTCAGGCTCCTGCAGATGGCATTGGCCGAGGATGATGGGGCTATAAACACCTGCAGGGTGTGAGTGAAGGGATTCGTAGATGGGAAGAGGTGGTACAGTGTGGCGACTTAGAAAATGGCTCCAAAGCAGATGTTAATGGTTGGTTAAAGGAGTGATTGCATTTGGGTGTGCCAAAGACCATAGTGTGAAGGAAGTAGCTGACTTTGCAGGTGTATGGAAGCGTGCGGTCATACGGGTCTACCAGCAGTGGCTAAAATCCTAGTCTACGGGGAATTCTCCTCAGAATTGTGCCAGGGAAGGCATTCACCAAATCCAGCTCAACTGTGCAATTCTTTGATGTGGCCTACATCCAGAAACTTGACCAGTACATGCCAAATCCAGTCACAGCTGTTATTGGTGCTCGTGGAGGTATTACATGCTATTAGGTATGTTTCGGTCACAGGTGACTCATTTTTGGTCGGGTGAGCTCACAATTCAATATACAGACCCCTACATACATGCATACATAGGTTTGAAACTAGCTTAGCCCAGTATTTGGAGAAGTGAGGTTGAAGGCTTAATAAAAGCTCTCAGTTCTTTCTTTGGCCCATAGAATCTTTGACAGAGTCCAGTGCTTCCCTCTTAGCTTCTCTGTATTTATGTGCGGCTGATTTTTGGACGATGGTTTTCGGAGGAGTTGAATCAGCAGTGGCGGTGAGCACATCAAAGCGCAGCTGGCATGACATCAAAGCTCGTTCAGCTGTTGAGCGGCAACAAGCCCTTACCTGATCCCTGTGCCATGGCTGTCCCGATGCCCCTCCAGTCCACTCTATTTTATTCCCTCTGTTCATTAACGGCTTTCATATCTAGCCTCCCTCTCCACTGTTTGTTCTCATGGTCCCTCTCTCACTCTCTCTCCAAGCTACAGCCCTAAAACCTGCTTGAGGGCTCTCTCTGCCTCCGTTCCTTGTTTCTACCCAGCGATATCATGCTCTCCCCTTCCTTTGCCCCCCATCTAATAATAGCGTCTCTGAGGACCAAGAGGTCATGTTGATAAATAATGCAGATTCTTCCAGCCCAAGTCTGTGTTTTATTGAAGTTTCGAAGGCGATGTGGAGGAGGCGATGCTTTCCTGAGCAGGAGCGTTTGTACACACATACAGACTCGTACGCGCTCGCACGCACACACTCATCTCCTTTAGCTTGGTGGAAGCCCTGAATGCTTTGCATGGCTCTTTAGAACTATCAGAGATGAGATGGTGCTCCCCGCTCTCTGACCACATGGAAGCGCTCAGAGATGCTTTAATATGTTAATGTGAAGCCCTTAGCAAACCCGCATACCCTCACTTCACACTCTTTAGTTCTGAAGCTGGTTTTATATAAACATGGGACCCTTATTACAGAGTAAGCCCTTATTAGGAATAAGAGTATATATAACAGTAGATACGTTGCTCTAAATACAGAAATAATACCAGTTATAGCATATAATTATAGTCAAAAAGTCAAAGGTTGAACACCCCTGATCAAATCACACTGGTCAAATGGACATTGTAATATTCTCTCCTGACCCTTAATAACCCGCTGACTAACTGACCTTGATAGCTGTCAAGTCTCTCAGTTTAGGTGGGATCTGCTCACATCTTTTGCCTTGTTGTGGTCTTAGAACAGTGAACGTAAGTCTCATTGATTAAAAAGTTCCGAGAACTCACAAACACATTTGCAGTGCGCTGCCTGACGTTCTTAACCAATAAACCCATCAAATTAAAGCCAAGAGTGTTGATTTAATGTTGGCTTTTAAACAGCCAAAAAGGAGGCAGAATCTTTCAGAANAAAATGGATGGGAGGATGAGAAAAGGAAAATGAATGAGAAAAGGATGAGATGGATGAGAAAGATAGAGAGATATGGGGAGAAAGAGAAAGAAGGTGAGGGAATGAAGAAGGGGGAAAGAAAGAAAGACAAAAAATAGGGAGAGAGATAAAGAAAAGGAGGGAGGAGAGAAAGAAAGAAAGAAAAGGGGAGAAGAGCAAGAGATACACAGACGGAGATAGGGTGGGAGGGAAAGAAAAAGAAAGTAACAGAACGGGGGGAACAGAAAAAATTAAAAGAGCAGGAGGGAGAAAGAACGTGAAGAGAGGGGTTGAAGGAGGGAAAAAGTAGAAAAGAAAACAAAAAAAACCCCATAAAAAATAGACAAAGAAGGAGAAGGAGGAGGGGAAGAAGGAGAAGGAAGAAAAAGGAGTAAGCAGGAAGACAGTGAGGTTACAGTTAAGGAACCAGCTAACGACTCTACCCGAACTCAAACGTAGGAGGAGTCAAGAAGGGTTCTCTTGTGCACTTCGGTAGAACAGCCTCTTTTGGTTCCCTAAAGAACCTTTTTTTAATGATGACTAACTGAAGAACCTTTAAAGTTGAAAGAACCTCCACATAACATAAGGGTTCCATACCGATGAGATGTTTACAGCAGAACTGTACATCGAAGTCAGGAACAATGAAGTGTGCAAACTGTTTCAGCCCAGTTCATTACATTAAACACCATGCGCCTCTTTCCCCATCACGCTGTTCATCAGCATCCGAACCGAACGGCGTCTCCAACTCCAGCCTAAAGGCAGCGTAACCCGCCGCTCTCCCCCTGTAGCACACTTATATCTGCGGGTGTAATCGTTGGCTGTCTTGCAACAGGCGCATGCTCAGATTTATTGGAGCCATTAGGAAGTATAATGGAGAAGAAGCTGCTCACTTTGCGTCCGCCTCGCTTTTCCCCCAAACCGGAGCCGCAACTCGTCTTTGATGTGCCGTCATCCGGACGCGATAGAGAAAAATTTAGAGGGAGATGAATGTTTTCATTGTAATTTTAATTAAATCGCACAAGCTGCAACAACAAGCTTAAGAGGTGCCATAGATCTCCGCCGCACCAATTAGAGAAGCATGATGGCTGAGAGTTCCCCTGAAATAAGCATCTGCATTATTATCTGGAGGTGAAATTAAGGCAATATACTTAAACGTATCTAATTCGGCTGATAGAATTGCATTGCAGCCTCGGGTTGCGTATTGTTATTGCCGCTTGAAGATGAAAAGCCGGCGCCGTAAAAGCAGGGGACGGCAAAGGCGACAGCTTGGAGGCGCTTTCCAAGGAAAACATGCGGTTTTCCAATTAAAGTTGTTGCAGGTTAAGCTTTTCATTTGAATTACAGAGCGAGGGGCTTTTTCTCCCCCAGCCTAAACGCTGTGATGCAAGTTCAAAAGGTCTGCACCTATTACTGCAATTATTGCAACCTGTTATAGCAGGCTCTGCACCTGCATACTTGAACAGGTGCAGGCAAAGCAGGTCAAAGGAACAAATGGATAGAAAAAGACCTATAGCTGAATAATAAGCAAAGAGGGGCATAATCAACACTGTCCATAGTTTATTTCAATTTTCATTTTTTCCTCACATAATTTGATGTAAAGAACGTGCCTTTTCCTGAAAAGCTGCCGTTTTGAAGACACCTTGTTTTCCTTCGGATGTTATAACAGAGGCTGTGCAAGGCTAAATGTGAGCGTTCCATGTGAGCGCACAAAGAAGAGTCTACCTTGCGCCTCCCTCTGAGATCAAAAGGAAGGGAAAAAGAAAGAGACTTGCAAGGTTATGCTCTTGAATGCCTCCATGTCAGTGTTCAAGGGCACGCGTCTCTATGCTTCAAAACCCGGCACATAAAGCGCCGCTCGTCCTTCTCCCGGCGGCTGCATAATCACACGCGCACGGCCAATTACGGTCAGGATTTAGCCTCTAGGCCGGCACACGCCTCCTGGCCTGCCCGTATTGATGTTGAATATCAGTTCCGTTGTATGGACGCTGGGGCCGGGTTAATTGGCGTTCTAGCTCGTCATTAGAGCCGCGATAGAATATCATCAGTGGCCATTAGGCCAGA
>CM067489.1:25933807-25954734 GCA_034552555.1 Semaprochilodus insignis
TAGGCCAGAAAATGTATAACTGCCACCCCGCAACACCCCCACCCCCCAATCCCCCCCCACCGCCTCTCCTTTCCCACCACTGCTGCCGCCGCCGCCGAAAGACCACAGCCTGCAAAGGCGGCAGCAGACAAAAGTTCAAACAAGGAAGGACACACAATTCTTTCTGCAGTTTATTACCACAAAAGATCCTATTCAAACATCAATTCAGCATGTCGCCTTCAATTTCTCTGCCTCCCTCCACCCCGGTCCCCCTCACCCGCACACCCACCCAGCCAGCAGCCGCCGCAGGAGTATTATGACACCAAAGACAATTGAAAATTTTCAAGGCAAACTGAGGGAATGTGAAATGAGGCAGGCCTCCGTGCCCAAATGGTTCTCGGGTGGGTTACCTGTGTAAATAATTAGGGTCCCACATTCAGTTTAATAGTGACCTGTTTAATATGATGGTGCCCTCTTGATAGAATATAAAGAGAGAGCAGCTCAGTAGACGCACTGCTGGTAACCCTGTTCATCCCTCTTTCTCTAATTTCACAGCTCAGGGCATATGATCCTCTTGGACCAGGGCTCCTGGTGCTGCAGATCTACCATCCTGCATGGTTTAGCTCCATCCATTATCAAGCACACCTGATTCAGGCAACAAAGGCTTTTAGAAGCATTTGAGTGTTAGAGAAGTCTGAAATTATGCACCAGCTCTGATTTCTTTACAGTGGTGGTGATGGGAACCAGGGGTCACGATGTGTACAACACAGATACAACCATTCTATACCAAAGCATCAGTGGAGTTACACGTATCTGAGTTTTATATGTGGTGATGATGGTAAAATGGTGGTAAATTGGTCCTAATCAGTTTTCTTTGGGGGGCTATTTTGCCTCACATGGTTTGCACATGCTTGATGATTAATGGCCACACCTAGCTGATTCAACCACTAATCACATCTGCCTACACTGGCAAAATGCAATATGATTCCCGGCTACACCCTAAAAACATGTTAGCAATCGCAAGCAGCGTAACATATAAAGCTATGTGTGGTATCTGGTAAATCATTTATGCACAAAGTTTTGTCCATCCCGATGAGGACCACGCACATAGGCCAAGGTAGGTGGGTGAGTGAGCATGAGTGAGCATGTCGTATGGTTAAAGCGGGCCTCTGCAGCACACGGGTGGCTGATTTCTTTGCTTGCCTGTTTGTTAGTTTCTACAAGCAGCCAATACTTGTCCAAGCGCCCCCAACCCACCCAGTCAGCCAGCCATAATACCTGTCGACATGTGCCAACAACCTGAGGGCTGTTTGCAATGATTGCGGTGCATCAGAAGGAATCCTGCCCGCAAATTACTTAGCATATCACTTGAGACCTGTGGGTGAACCGACTTTGTGCAGACTTCTAGCATGTGCCTTTCTGCCATGAACAAGAAAAACATCTTAGGCCAAAACTTTCAATCTCAAAACTATCATAAAACAACATGTCAGGCCTCAGGTAGCATATTCAGAATCATTTCATGTAATAACTTTCTGTTATTTCTGTGATAGTAACCAGACAGCTGAAGCGTTTAATACCCCTGAAAGCACTATCACCATGCTTTTGGGGGCCATTAAGTGATTCAGATGTCTGGTTACCATTACCACCACTGTAAACTTTCTGTAAATGAGCTGTAAAGGAGCTTTTACAGGCATTAAGCACTTCAGATGTCTGGTTACCATCATCACCACTGTGAACTTTCTGTAAAGGTGCTTTTAGAGGCATTAAATGCTTCAGATGTCTGATGACCATCCCCACCACTGTACACTTTCTGTAAATGAGCTTTTGGAGACATTAAATGCTTCACATGTCTGGTTACTATCATCACCACTGTGAACCTTCTGTAAAGGAGCTTTTAGAGGCATTAAATGCTTCAGATGTCTGCTTACCATCCTTACCACTGTAAACTTTCTGTAATAATCTTTTTAGGGCCATTAGAGGCATTAAAGACTGTCTGGTTACCATCACCACCACTGTGAACTTTCTGTGAAGAAGCTTTTAGGGGTATTAAATGCTTCAGACATCTGGTTACCATCACCACCTCTGTAAACTTTCTGTGATAGTACTTTTGGGGGCATTAAATGCATCACATGTCTGGTTACCGTCACCACCACTGTGAACTTTCTGTTATGGTGCATTTGGGGGCATTAAACGCTTCAGACATCTGATTACCATCACCACCACTGTGAACTTTCTGTTATGGTGCATTTGGGGGCATTAAACGCTTCAGACATCTGATTACCATCACCACCACTGTGAACTTTCTGTAAAGGAGCTTTTAGGGGCATTAAGTGCTTTAGATATCTGGTTAAAATCACAGTGAACTGTAAACTTTGTGAGGGAGCTTTAAAGGGCATTAAGTATTTTAGATGTCTGGTTACCTCCACCATCACTGTAAACTTCAGCGAAGGAGCTTTTATGGGCCATTAATTGCTTCAGAAGTCTGGTTACCTTCACCACCACTGTAAACTTTCTGCGATAATGTTTTTAGGGGCATTAAATGCTTCAGATGTCTGTCTACAATCACCACCACTGTGGACAGTTCTGACTATTCTGACAATTCTAGGATGGAGCATTTCCCATCAAACCACTCTGAATGACTTTGTATACATTGTAACTATTTAATTATGTAGATATGTTAAACAATGATGGAATAGCCATTTAATGAAGTGCTCACACATACACACACACACACACACACTTGCCCAAATGCTTGGATGATTCCTAGCACACTTTGGACACTATATATCTTTTATATTGTGGCTCCACGAGCAGTGATGGGTGTGTATCAAAACCTCTTTTCTTTCCAGTGATTTGACATGGAATGGCCCAGCTACCTTAATGGCCACACCGCTGACAGTGGCTATGCTACAAAGACCTGTAACCTTGGCACAAAAGATCACTGGTCGCAAGCTATCACAGGGTTTCGCTGCAAGCAGTCACCACAACAGAGCCCACGCTATTATACGACAATCATCCCAGTCACAGTCTGTTTACCCCTCGGCAGTCAGATAGGAGGTACAATAGCCTTCTTTGTGCAGTTACACAGTTGTTCAAACGCCAGTGCTGAATGTAATAGAGCCATTTCATTGTGAGCCATCCGTACTTATACTGCTTACATAATGTGACTTAAATACCTGCCAGTGTTTTAACACAGAGTCAGGGTGTTGATCCAGTAGGCACTTATGTAAATAAGAGCTTAATTTTGTATGTAAATATAAAGTTATACCTTGCACACCATTCACTCCCCAGTCCATAGGGTCCATATGCACTCTATATACACTCTATATACACCAGTTGCAGCCAGAAGGAATCAGCTGACAGGAATGAAACTTGGTGGGTAAGTTTGACATTGTGAGACGTGCAAATGATTCAAGTTTCACGCTTGGCTGCACATATGACGTAGGCAAGGATGGGCCTTATCACTGCACCTGAGTGACTCTGTCATCCTGTTGGGTGTGTTTTCCATTCTGAGTCATGCTGTTATGTATGTTGGCGTCCTCTGCAAATGAAGTATGCCGCAGAGAAGAGTTAGAAAGCAATGCGAGCAGTTGGAAGAGTTGGAGAGGGGTCGTATCGTAGGGCTCCAGGCAGTGGGATGGTCTTATCAACATGTTGCGCGCGGTTGGCGGCAGTGGATAAAAGAAGGCATGCACCAGTGACATGAAGGATCTGGGAGACCTACACAAACCACAAAGAGAGAGAACCAACGGAGTGTCCGACATGCACAGAGTGACCCAGCAGCCACGATTGGGGGCATTCAGTGAGTAGTGATGCCCTCCATGATAGTCATCCTGTTAGTGGCAGCACCATTGGTAGAAGGCTGCACAATGCAGGACTACTTCCATGCAGACTGTTAGGACGACTGCCCTCAACACCACACCAATCCGACACTTCCTGCTGGGTGCAGCTATTTCTTTGATGATGGGTATATGAGAATGAAGCTGCAGAAACAGCCATGTCACAAAAAACAGTACATTTACAGAGAGTCAGGTGAGTAAACGGTCAGGTTGTGCTGTTTTTTTTTTTTTTTTTTTTGTGAGAGCACCTCCCAAAATGTCTGCTACTAGTGCATTTTCATATGGAAACACACCTTAAAAATGGCTTTTTAATTTACGAGTTTTGCACTGAAAATAAAAGGACATATCAAGAGCTGAAAGCTTGACTGTTTTTTCTTAGAAGCTTTACTTTGCCTTACATCAGGGGTCTCTGAACTTAACCGAAAGAACAAAAACCACTCAATTCCGCAAGTTGCCGAGAGTACCTCTGACTGATTGTTGCAAATAAATCTGTCTCTATTCCGGTGTAGGCACTTTCTTTACAGACCTTATAATCAATACAGCTCTGATTAAAAACCAGGGGTCCCCCCATACAGAAGCAATTTATTTGTAACCTAAATTTGTTTAAACCTATTTAACTTTTTAACCACCCAGGAACCACCAAAGAGTCCAGACTTCTATTTCTCAGCCCTATAAATTAAATAAAATATCTCTTGTGGCTAGCATAAAAGGGTTCCACATAAACAATGGTGCTTCTGAGTCTCTAAAACTTTTTTGGTGTTATACAGAACCGTGTTTCTTTGATAAAACAGATGAAAATTGAACATTTAAGCATACAAATAGTTCTTTGGGTTATCAGGGTTCTACATATATTCAATATGCAGTACCAGTCAAATGTTTAGACGTGACTATTCATAGAAGGTTCTCCTTTTTTTAAGCTTGAAGCTTTACTTTAGACTATACGTGAAGACATCAAACTATAAAATAGTCTTTACTTAGTCAAGTGTCCAGTACCACTATGACCAGTAAACTGGGTGCTCTGTCCAGCAGCTATACTGAACTTCTACAACCATTCATGTTCCAGATCCAGAATCCAATAGGAAGCCAGAGGACACTGACCTATCCAAGAATCAACCACCTTCCTCTCAGTCTAACCGTTGCTAAATAACCCTAGTTTCTGTAATGTTACAGTGTTAGGGGAGAGGTGATGCTAAGCATGGCTCCACTGCATCATCAAGCCATGATTTCAGGTCCTTTCCCAAGATATCCTGAACACAAAACATGAAAAACGGTTTAGTGGTCAAATTTCCCAATTCAGCACTTCAGAGTCTTCTCAGCAGTTATTTTCTAACATGAAGTATAATGTATTTAGAAACAAGTCTCTTTTTTCTTTTTTGGACTTAATTACAATTTTTCTTTTATTAATTAATCCATAGATTGCATGTATTTGACGAGATATGAATAGGTTTAAAAACCAGCCTTGGCTGTTTGGATGGAGTGGCTCCTTGGTCAGCAGTCTTCTTGGTCGCTGGGGTCCTTTGTGATTAGCTTTGTAGAAGCGTGTTGTTTTATCAGGTGCTTCAGAAGATTAAAATTACAATTCACTGATGTGGATAATGCTCTCAGCCCTGCACATAGTCTGCAACTCGCCAGTATATGTCTTGTCCTTGAGCTCAAGGAGCGAACAATAATGCCCTTATTTTCAGGACAGGAAGCTCACATTGCCAGTAGACTGTGTGGGCTAATGCTGACTGATTCACTCATTCATTGCACCAGCCTGAGGTTGGGTGGCGTTGGGTCATCAAAAGAAAAAAGTAACGAGGCCATTTAGACTTCAGTAATTGTAACTGTTATCAAATTAGAAAAAGGAAATAGATACATTACTCACTACCTCCAAAAAGTACCAGTATTATAGTAACTTGTTACTGCCACTGATTGTTCTGTTACCCAGTCGCATTAACTAACAAGACCAATCGTAATGGACCATCATAGACTACAATATAGACTAAATATCCAAACTAATGGCACAAATGGTCTGAAGAAAACAAGAAAGTGGAACACTACTCCTATTGATGCTTATGGAGTTTCTTGGCCACCTTCATGTTCCAGACACATGGTGTTCTGCCGGTTGTTAAAATGAAGACTGGGTGGGCGGTCCCTGCTGCAGCGCCAGGACAATCCATTGGCTATATAGTTTGCAGGACTTGCTTGGTGGGATACTTTGCTTTAAACACGCACTTTGGAACAGAGGAAAACAATTATATGTGGTTTCCATATGGAAAAACATTATCAAGATTTTTGGGAAGTGAGCCGGAACACCATTCCATTTCGACTTTTACCTGTTGCATGGGGCTATGGTGCATTATGGCCCATTTCCACTCATGCATACAGTCAAATGACATGTTTGGTTGAGAAAATCCTGACCCCATCCAATACACAGAACACACTTCCATACATTATAAATGCACAATTAATATTTGTTTGCTGAATTGAACAAATACCTGTATTGGTGCCACCGATCTACCTAAATGTAGGTGCCATAGAATAGAAAACTAGTTTGACATTGCCATAATTGAATACGGAGAGATTGGTACATAGCACTGATATTGTGAACCTTAAACACTGTTGTTCCTCCCGTAAATATAAATTCTGCATGGTAAAAGAAGCCAACTCCAAAATCCTAAACTAGTCCAGCAGGAAAGAAGGATAACTGAGCAACAACGACAAAAATGGTGGACTATATGGAGGAATTTACCGTTTCAGGCTGTGAAGGCGACATTGATACTTTTTATAGCCTCCAAGAAACCAAAGTGCCAGCGGTATATGGTTGATGTTCATGTTTAAATGAGGCTGAAGTTGCCTTTCTATTCTTCTTAATCTAAACTTCCATTCCACCTTAAAGGCTACAGCTTGCACGGGCACCGGAATGCAACTGCAAGACCATTTAAGGTGGAACATGAAAAAATTGCAAAACAAACTGGCAAATACAAACTTCAGTGCCCACATCTTTAACAAGATCAGGACAGCTTTAATTTAGAGTTGTTCGTTTGCTCTGCACATTTGACTCCAGACAGTTTCTCAAACCGTGAACAATATGGAGCAGCTCCGCTCAGCGTTTAACACTGGAGAGACTGAAAAGAGGAGCAGTTCCACCTTTGTTAACATCACAGCTCCAACAGCAGCCTGTAAGTAGCAGCCATGCTGTGTGATTGTATCAGTGTTTGCTGGTTGAAGCAGATCATCTTAAACTGAGAGTTTCATAGTGAGGAACAAGTTTAATTTACTTTGTCTCGATGTCCAGATGGAAAATGAGTAGCTAGTATAGGTAACGTTGGCTACTAGCAAGCTCCAAGTAACTAGCATTAGCGTAGCTAACTAAATAGTATTAGGACCGAGCACTTGTTGTATAAATCTGCTTTGACATGTTGCTTTTGTTAGCCTTTTTCCACCAACACGGAACTGTTTCCATTTCAAGTCGCCCACCTAATTTTGAACCGTTTGGCGCATTTCCACCAAAAATAAATCGGTTCGAAACCCGAGAATTTCAATCCCAGCACAGACACTCACAGGTAATCTATACGTCCCACCATCTTGTTTGTCCTGTTTACTACTGCTGTGCAGCGCCCTTTGTTGACGCTGATGACGTATCCTTTGACGTTTCTTAGTTCCAGTAAAAGCTGGCGCACACACAGACTGGTTCCCTGGATAGCACCAAGTTTGGTCAAATAGGGCCATGGGTGACCATTGCGGTGTCATGGTGTTAAACCAGCCAATCAGAGAAGAGTTCATCAAATTATTCATGACCTCACCAAAAAAGGGAAAAGGGCTCATTTCATTGTAGGCTCAGTGGGGCATTATTCTATTTCATTCTAGGGTGTAAATGGGCATGTAAACAGATTCTGGGCATTTTTCTCACATACTTTCTATGTAGACATCAGAGCAATTTAACATGCTGAATAAATGCATTCTCTGGCACCTTTATAGAAAACTGAATTGATCAAAACACACCATACTCCAAGGGGCTCTGCGAGGGGGCCGTCTGATCCAGCGATCCTGAGAATGAAATGTGGAATCACAGTCTTGCCTCCAAATTACTACTTTGTCTTTCAACCTTGTATTTAATAATATTGATTCAAGGAGCATAACAGAACCCATTTAACAGTATGCTGAAGCTTTAGATCCAGCCGAACTCGCCGAGCAGGTTAATTCCAACAACCGGTGCTTATTAATGATTAACTTGACTATTATGCTAATTCTCTCGCTCTACATCAATTCATTATGAACTTTGGCATGGGGCTTCTTTTTTCTGGCAGAAGCTCACCGCACACTATTTGCTAGTGCTAAATGTCAAGCATCACAATAACAAGACAAGGTCTTTTTTATCCTGCATTTTTAGCTCTGCGATGCTAATTATTCAAGTGTTCTGCCCTTAATTCACTCCCTAATCATGGTATATTGAACCAGTTATCAGTAGGCTGCGTTATTTCTTTCCTATAGAAAAGACTTGGGGGATTTGGTGGGGGGGTTTCACAGTAAGCCCAAAATAACCCTTGTATCAGCACTTTGTAAAAGAAATGTCAGAGGCGGTTCTTTAATTCTGCACCACCAAGGCTTCCCGCACCCGCCTCATCAGTCATGTCTTCTCATTTCGAAAATGGATGCATAATTTACTGAGCTTCAATATGAATCGAGGCTTATTCCTCTGATATCTACCCTTGGTCAATTATCTCCCTTTATCAATATCTACCATCTATATTGCATTGGCTCATTTGAATTTCATAACCAAACACTAATATTCAGCCCTTTTTTATGAAACCTTTATGGTAATGCGGCAAAAGGTTCTCGGGGCTATCAATTACTCTGTGGCGTGTCTCTAAAATGGAGAAAGTGGGAGCTAATTTTCTGGCCCTTAAGGTGGCAGGACACACAATCCTTTACATTCATTACCTCACTGATGTGACGACTTACTTCTCGCCCCTCCAGGCAAGTCATTTAACCTCCCCACGCCTCAGACGCGCAGTTTGTCAAAGCGCACTCATGCAGCCCTGGTGCAAAGGCCATAACGGAGAGAATATAGGAGTGAATATGAAGAGAAGTCACAGACAAGTTTTGGAGTCTTAAGCTGCTGTACTGATGCAAAGTAGTTAGTTAGTAGCTGTGCTGCTCTTGAACGAGGACAAGGTTGCACCCAGAAGGAATCAACCAACAGGAATGAATCTTGGTGGGTAGGTTTGACATCATGAGACATGCAAATGATTCAAATTTCACTCTCGGCTGCGCATGTGATGTAAGCAAGGACGGGCCTTATCGCGGTACCTGACTGACCCAACAGCCACGATTGCAGATATTCAGCAAGCAGTGATGCTCTACATGAGTCATCCTGTTAGTGTTAGCACCATTGGCAAATGGCTGCACAATGCAGGACTAAATGCATTCGGACCGTTACGATGACTGCCCTTGACACCACGTCAACATCGTCAAAGACAGCAGTAGTGTGACTCAGAATGGCAGTGGGGGTTATCTTCAGTGATGAGTCTCAATTGTGTCTTGGTGAAGACAACCAACGAATCCGTGTGTGGAGGCACCGTGGTCAGCGGCAAGATGAACGGTTAGTTGTCACACGTCCACAAGGCCTGGTGTCACTCCACCTCCACCCCTACCGCAAAATCTGCAGGAACTGTGTGAGAATATTCAAGCTTTGAATATTCTTTGAATATAAAATATTCAGGCATGGATTGGGTGTCCTGCGATAATCTGAGACACTACTTCTGTGTGTGTAGCTCAGTAAATATTGCCCATATCAGTCTAAATTTATCATCATTTATTGTTCCTTTTAACCTTTATCTTCCTTCCCAATAGCACTGCAATCTAACACTTCCTTCTGGGTGCAACTATTCTTTTGAAGATGATTGTATATGGATGTGTGCAAATGCATGGTGTCAGGAGCATTTAGACTAAATTAACCTGGAATAAAGTCGGGGGAAATGGTTGTATGTAAAGAAGTGAACTGTCTACCATGTTGGAGCAGTTAAGATCTACTTGTAAACAGAAACAAGTGTATGCAGATATAATGAGTTTCTCATGATTAAACTGGCCAAAAACTTATTTATTACCTGAGCAAGTTTGTTCTTCAGACGTAGATTAATCTAGGTTGTACAGACGGCTCTCGGTATCTTATTACTATTTCATAACTATGATTGTGGTAGATAATGGAAGGAAGAGTGTTCAGTCTGTACCTGTTGTTAAAATCAGAGTTTAATGCAATCACACATATCAACAAATCCACAGACGTGGAAATGCACATAAAAATGCATAGTACAAGAAGGAAAATTAATTTACTTCTAATGTAAGTTGATAGAACCAGACAAGAACCCCTCAAATAATTTTGGGCCATTTCCTTTGTTGTCTTACTTTCTAATCAAGTCAAATATTAAAAAAATGTACAGTAACTCAGTAAGTGTAACGTCTTAGTGTACTGTAAGTAGTGTGTTGGTGTACAGTAACTCAGTAAGTGTAATGCGTTAGTGTACTGTAAGTAGCGTGTTGGTGTACAGTAACTCAGTAAGTGTAATGTGTTAGTGTACTGTAAACAGTGTTTTGGTGTACAGTAAAAACAGCCAATCAGCAGATCAGAAATTCATTTTATGTGTACATTCTTGGCAGTATACAAATTCACAAAGTAAAAATACATCATATTAGACATATTAAAACCTGTAATATGATTTTTTATCATTTATTTATGTTTTACTGTGCCTGAGCATGGCCTTGAATGACCAACTGTTCTCTGTTGTCCAGGATGCTGGATCGATGATGGTATTTCTACAGAGAGAAAAAACATATACAGGACAGTCCAGCAACTAGAACAGATTTCTGACTCTTTGAATACTTAAAAGCAGCAGTGAATCTATTCATAAGGAAATACATTTTCTACAAATCCTATGAAACAACACAAATAAATAAATAAATAAATAAATAAATAAATAACCTCTTAAACATTCATGGCCCTGTTGGTGAAACTACTGTTAATTAGCAACAAAACATGCAGGAATCCAAACAAGGAATCCACACAGGCAGACCACGCAAAGGAAATCAAACCCTTGTCAAAACCAACCACTGTTGCCTCTGGGCCTGTAGTCATCGAGCTCAGAGTAGGAGTGCTCTAGAATCCGATCAGACTTTACTGACAGGAGCAGATCCTAGATCAACACCCCGAGAAGACTCTGAGAAGCTCCATGAATACAGGTACAGACATACTAATCGGCATGGCCTTGAATGACTAACTGCTTTCTGATGTCCAGACTGCATTTCGTAGCACATGCTATAATAACTTAGTTAGCTTATTTTAAGTAAGCGGTTTTTATTTCTTGTCAGTTCAGAAAAGTCTCGCATTGAATTGCAGTTTCTTGTATTTCTGTTTCAGCCCGGAGTTTCTATTTTGGTGCAGCGCTACAGCTCAGGGCTCCCAGTGTACACTCTTAAAGATAAAGGTGCCTGAATGGAAACCTTTACCTGACATGGGACCTTTACAAGTGGAGGTTCCTGAAAATCTGAAAAGGTTCTGCACACTTGCATCACTTGAGGGAACCAACTGTTGGAACATTCTCTAGGGAATTAAAACCGGTTCTGTAAATGCATCGCTCCAAAGAACTGGCGTCTATTTTCACAAATGTAGACGCATTGTAAAAATATCACATAGCTGAACTTAAAGTGTTTGGTGATGCGATATACTGCTAACAGATGAGCAACTGCTGAATGTGCTTGGGGGGAGACTGGGGCGTAATTAAATCCCAGTTTAACCTTTTACCATGATTCTGTTCTTTCTTGGTACTTTAGGTAATGGACCTCTGGGCCATGGGTAGTTATCAGAGGGAGACAATGTGTATCCTCATTAACCACCCCGGCCTGTGCGTTCCACAAAGGCACTCCCAAGAAATGCACTACCTAGAAGTGCCCAACAGATTGTAGAGATCTGCTCATCCAGCATTTCTTCTGAAATTTGCTGCAGTAACAGCCTCTACTCTTCTAGGAAGGTTTCACACTAGCTTTGGGAACATTGCTGTGAGTATTTGATTGCAATCAGCCACAAGAGCGTTTGTGAGACATCAGGTACTGATGTTGCATGAATAGTTCGTACACCACTCCAACACATCCCAAAGGTACTTGATGGTATTCCGGAGTACACAGTTCCACTGCTCCACAGTCCAACACTGGGGGCTTTATTCCTTTTCTACTCAAGGCTTGGCATTGGGTATGATAATCTGTAACTCTTGTGCAGCTGCTCAAGAGTGTCCCATTCTTGACAATGTTGGATAATAAAACTGAACACCTGTGTCAGCCATGGGTGTACCTTGGCTAAATTCACTAATTAGAGAAGGTGTCTGGATACTTATGGACATGTAGTGCATTTACAGTATGTTAACACTTCACCCATCATAGGGATGATTAATATTAATAAAAGGAGTTTAACATGTCTGAGGAAAGCCGTCAACATATCTTCTGACCCCACACATCCGAGCCAGAACCACCAGGTTCAGGAACAGCTTTTACCCTAGAGCTGTCAAACTGGTCACACTGGAAGCTCATACCAGAACATGACTACTACACTATAGACCTTATACAGAGCCCTGATCACCCCAGCCCTACACACTGGGCTCCATTAGTCCACAGGACTGTATGCACTTGCACTTTAACCAGACCCGTATACTTGAACATTCGAGCTGTGTAATTTATATACTGAACATCTCTACAGTATGGCTGTTTTAGCTGTTTACCTGAACACTGAGCTGCTATTCTCAGTACCTGTACTGTACACTATCACATATACATCTACTGTTTACAACCACATACTTAACTGCCCACATGACTATCTCAACACACTGTCCTTTCCAATATGTACACTTAATGCTAAGCTGTAGTTCACTCTACTGCATATGCTAACTGCTGTTTGCACCTCAGTTCTAGTACTCGAACATTGACATATCGTTACTGTTCTCGTACCTCTGAGCTTGCACATTTGTTTTACTGTCTATGCACATATTGTATTGTGTCTTTGTGTTTTTGTCTTTGAACTATTATTTAATGTTCATCTTTTTATTTGGTATAATGACAAAAGAATTTAATAGAATTTAATAGTATCTTTTTGTGAGAGGGATTAAAATAGCCACTGATAATGGAGGAGTTTAATGTTTGTTTTTTTATTTTATCCTGGGATGGTGAACTGATGGAGTAGTTTGATGATGTAGTATTTATAGAGTCATTGATGCGCAATGCATGACCAAGGCATAACTGGAAATCTGATATCTACACATTTACTAGAAAGTCTGTCCGATTTCTTTTCTTCAGTATTTCTCTCCATACAGCTCTGGAAAAATTTAAGAGACCACCTCAGAATGATCAGTTTCTCTAGTTGTACAGGTTCTGGGTTTGTGTTTGACGAAAATGAGCAGTTCTGTTTTATTCTATACACTACTGGAAACACGTCTCCCAAATTCCAGATTAAATATTGTATTTTAGATCTGTTTATTTAGAAAATCACTAATGATGCCACCTGTTTTTTGAACCATGCTTGCTGTGCATTTCACCCCAGCCACCACTCGCCAGTCTTTCTGTAGGTCACTTAAGATCATCTTATGGTGGTTAAGTGACCTTCGAATGAGGTGGCGCTCATCGCTGTCAGTAGAGAGTGGTTTTGGCCCTCTGCCAGTCTGTAGCTGTGTTGTCCTGTGTGTTTGCTGCTTGACCTTGTTCTAATGAACCAGACGCTCACTGATGTTACCAATGACCCTGGTATTGCACCTCCCAGTCACAGGAGGTCGCTCTCACCACAGTTGTAGTCTGGTCACCTGTTTCCTGTCAGATCAATCACTCCGTATATAAAGACATCTCACCTGTGTTCAGGTGCGACGTCTTGTTTGGTTCTCATTCATCTCGAAGCAATCTCTGTACATTTACTTGCCTGGCTTTTCGACTTTGTTTCTGTTTATTGGTCTTGATTTTTCTATATCCCTCGTCTGCTTTGTTTGCCTGGATCTTGGTCATATTAAACCTGCTTTTGGATCCCACCCCTGGTCTTGTGTGACAACTGTATCTGCCAGTAAAGCTAGAACCGAACCTTCTGTTCCTCACTAAGAACCTGCTGTACATGTGCAGATCCTGATTTAAGAAGAAACTGGGGTGGTCTCTTATTTATTTCCAGAGCTGTATATGGGCCTACATAAATGTAGCCCAGCAGGCTATGGTTTGTATATAACAGCAATCTCATGTAGATAACTTGCTGTTATGCTTGAAATATATGTCATGTCATCCCAAAATAATCAGACATCCATTCTTCCCAATAACTGTGCTACTGGGAGTCCGAGTTTAGGATGTAGAGGGCATGACTTTTTGCAGGTACTTGAACTGATCTGGGTCAGCTCATTTATATATTTCACACTGAACTTTGTTAGGTTCCAACAATTCTGGCTAGTTTCACAGTTATGACTGGATTCAGTACAATTTCATGGTGGAATTTGAGATTAGCCGGTCAGATTGGTTCATGCACTTTGCACAAAAGGAAAAGGTTGCAAATGCCACCTTGATACATCTATGCCTATGTGTGATTCAGAGGGAAAGAATGGATGACTTGCACTTCAAACACAATACCTTTTCACCAAATAGAAGGGCTAATTCAAATGCAGGAGCATTGCATACCCAAGTTTGGCACCTTGAAAGTGGGACTACAAGGACTGTTGTCAATGTCTAACTATTTTGTCGAGTGCTTGCAGAACACAACTACTACTACAAAAAAAAAGGTTTGCTAGGTTAAGCTCTGGAGTGAACCTCAGTACACACAAACATAGTTAAATCCTGAAAGTTTTTAATATAATAATAGCATTTAATCTATCTGAAATAGAAAAAAAATATTTTAAGGTATAAATCAGTGGGGAGCCTTGACTAATAGAGCAAAGCCTGTAATCTGGGCCATGAATGTGAAAAACTACCCATTGTGATTTGTAATGCATTAGCTGTTGCAAATGAACATTTATGCAGTTCTCGGTTAAACACAGACATTTGAAGGTCATGGAAGATATGCCAGATTTTATTTAAAGGTATTAAATAACTGGTGTGTGGTATGGCCAAGGCTTTATATTACAGTATAATGAACATTTGTGACTGATTTACTACATGGGTCATTAACATCCTTTTTTGTTTTTAATGATCGCATCCAAAAAAAAAATTCTCAAAAAATAATGTAATAAATACATTTCATATATCACCTTATTCAGCAGTACTTCTTGAAGATTATACAATTTTCAATGCTTAAATTTCATTTTCTTTCTTCTGGTCTCCAAAAGTCTAAAAGTGTCAGGTGGTGAAGCCATCTTTCACCGATATTTGTTGATTAAGTAAACTATCAAAAATGTTAATTAGTTACATTAAAAACTGGCTTAGTTACATACAATTCTAAAGAGTTTGGCATCATTTTATGTTTGAAAACTTTAAAATATAAACCATGTTGCAAAAGAAGGGAAACTTAAAACTCATCTTACTAAAAGTTTGAGCTACTTCCTCAAATGTCAGGTGACAAACACAAAGGACTTTTATTTTGACATGGTTTTAAGCAAGATAGCCCAGAGTATTGCATCATATAAAAGACCCCAAGTGTCCCCCACGGTGCAATGCCAAGATCAGTAGCTCACAAAATAGTCATCTTGGTTAGAATGGTTCAGCTGACCATATCAGGTGGTAAAACCCAATCAGGAAATTCTTATAATAATGTTTATTTATTTGAACAGATACAAAAATAAAGTAAGTGTATATAAATTCAAGTTCAAACACAAAGGTTTCTGTGGGTGTCAAAGTAGATGCTTATTTAACTTGAAAGTAGTCTGAGAAGTGGTGGCACAACCAGTAAGTCAAATGGTGTAACCAGACCAGCATGGTATTAATAAGTGAAATAGGCAATTAAAGGTTTTGACAAAACAGCAACTGTATTTAAGATACAAAATGCACAAAGATATAAATATATATACCAGCATAAAATGCACCTCATGCCCTTTTTAATGAGATTGTCATTTTGAAAATCTTATTTCTTTGATCCATATATTGTAGTGTGTATACTGATGCAAATTAACAGTGGTTAATTATTTTGGGATATTTTTTACTTTTAAATAAGAACTATTTTGACAATTAAACTTAATATTTTATACCAAATGGCAAAATGTTTGTCAAATGGTCATGTCTACATTTTCTACAAAGCTTTTTGTACACACACACACACACACACACACACACACACAAATATACAGCTCTGGAAATAGAGCCCACTCCAGAGACCACTCCAGTTTCTTCTTAAATCAGCATCTCCACATGTACAGCAGGTTCTTAGTGAGGAACAGAAGGTTGGGTTCTAGCTTTACTGGCAGATACAGTGAGCGTCTGGTTCATAAGAACAAGGTCAAGCAGCAAACACACAGGACAACACAGCTACAGACTGGCAGAGGGCCAAAACCACTCTACTGACCGTGATGAGCGCCACCTCATTCCAATGTCACTTAACCACCGTAAGATGACCTCAAGTGACCTACAGAAAGACTGGTGAGCGGTGGCTGGGGTGAAATGCACAGCGAGCATGGTTCAAAAAACAGGTGGCGTCATTAGTGATTTTCTAAATAAACAGATCTAAAATACAATATTTGATCTGGAATTTGGGAGACATGTTTCCAGTAGTGCATAGAATAAAACAAAGCTGCTCATTTTGGTCAAACACAAACCCAGAAACTGTACAACTAGAGAAACTGATCATTTTGGGGAGGTCTCAAATTTTTCCAGAGCTGTACATATATACACACATACATATACATATATAGGCCTACATATATATATATGTATAGTTATGGTATCGTTATACAGTGACGGTAAAGACTGGCAAAGCATGATCACCACTATTTATAGCCTCTACACCTATTGGCTAGGCTATGTCAGTGAATCTAGAGTCAGAATCAAGACTATGGACATGCTATGGACACCTTTGTCATTGCCTAGTGATGTTGGTGGCTAAATGGAAACATAACACCTTCTGTACAGCTCCTGAAGGCCTATCCACTGGAGTAGCTTGCCTGACTATCACAGAAAGCACACTTTACTAACCCTAACCCTGGAGAGCATACTTTTTTTAGCCATGTCAACATTTTAACCCTTTGATTTCCTACCAAAACTTAACAGTTTAGTCTCCTCTGAAATGTCTAGAAAGTCCTGAGGGTGCCACCCGGTTGAAAACACACCGAAATAGGTAAGTTTTATCTATTAAGATACTGGCCACGCATCTGTTTTCAGCATGTTCTGCACCGAATGGAAGAATAATGAATAGAGTTTGAATCAGTGCAGGCAAGCAAGTGATTAATGAATTAATTGTTTTGATGGCTTTCCAGGGCGAAAAAGCTGAGGAGAGAAACTGAACAGTTACCTGAAACACTGTGAGGGTGGAAAAAAAATGAGTGAAAAGAGAGAGTGAGAGAGCGCAAGAGAGTGAAGAGAGAGCAGAGGAGGTCATAAATTATGTCCGAGCTAAACAAGCTGTTGAATAATTCAGCATTGTAATGTGCCTATGAGAAAGGATGAGAGAAGACTTGCCGGCAGATTATTCAGAGTGAGGAAAGTGTATTAGCCTGGAGCTCTGAAGCTTTGACTGCAGAGACGCATTCTGAAGAATTAGACCCATGTACCAGCCACAGACTGCTGGCACAACCACGCTGTCAGGCACGGCGGCATGAAAGCCATTTCCCTCGTTTACCTTGTCCTCTGCTGGAGAATGCTAAGTGTGTTCTTCTTTATCTGTTTGTTCATTTAGCGTGTGCATTAGAAAGCCCTTAGCGCTCAGCTACGAGCACAAGATCTTATCTAACACATGCAAATGAAAGAACTGTAGCCTTAAGAGAAGAAATGGATGCATGTATTTTCTCTCTTTTTCTTGGCTTTAATTAAAGAGCTAGTGAGTTAAGTGAATACTTCTCACTCGCTCACTCTCTTTTCCTTTCTGAATGGATGGGTGTTTGTATGGGTGGGCGGGTTGGTCGGGCATGCGTTCCCGGTTCAGAGTAAAACGTTCCACAGCTTTGTCCACCTTCATAAAGGTGCTCAAGAACTGGGGACAACGGCAGCCCGATGCTAATCAGACAGAAGGCAGAGCAGAAAACAAACTGCTTCCGTGGACAAGCCTTCTAGTGCCTGATATTTCTAATCAGCGGGAATTATTATGCCATGCTTGATTGTCAGGACCCAAAGAGGAGTGAGCTCCCATATGCTTTTACTCAAGTATAATTAAGTTAATTAATCTTGTTGCAGATCCAGAACCCGACAAGATTAAACAGCCGTGATGTCGGGAGCTGGACTTTCCAGTCCATCAAATTCCGTACGCTCTGTCCCCGGTGATCTATTTATTTTCAATTAGAGCTGCTGGTTGTGAGATGTGATTTGGGGAGGGGGGTGGTGGTGGAGGACTACACCTCTCGAGGGACTCGTCCAAGCATGACTCCGCAGCCCCCAGCAAGTCGAAAGGCTAAGTCATCGCTAAGGTATTAAAGTATGGTTAAGTTACTCACACTGGTTCTAAAACCAGCAATGGATTTTACAAACACGGACACCAACGAGGACACCAAAAAAGATCCAATACCAATAAGCTCACCAAAAAAATGAGTCACCTTGTGTGTTTAAGATGGTAGTAACTTCAGGCTCCTGCAGATGGCGCTGCACGAGGATGATGGGGCTATAAATACCTGCAGCGTGTGTGTAACGGGATTCATAGATTGAGAAGAGGAGTGACTGCATTTGGGCGTGCCAAAGACCATAGTGTGAAGGAAGTAACTGAATCTACAGGTGTATGGAAGTGTACGGTCATACGGGTCTACCAGCAGTGGCACAAATCCCAGTCTACAGAGAATTCTCCTCAGAATTGTGCCAGAGAAGGCATCCACCAAATCTGGACCAACTGTCCAATTATTTGATGCAAGAGGGGCTGAACACTGATGTGGCCTGCATCCAGAAACTTGCCGTGTTATTCGTGCATGTGGACATATTACACACTATTAGGTACATTTTAGTCACGGGTGATCATTTTTTTTGCGCGTACAATAGTCTTCACAGAGTTTTCACACCTATTTGGTGAGTTTGCTGTTATTAAATTAAAAGTTAACATTTAGAGTCGTCCCAAAGTTGTGTTCCCACCAGCCAGAACGTAAACCAGGTTTTTTGGAAGTAGACCAAGACCTGCAATTTCTGTCCCAGCTCATTTGTTTAGTGCCTACCTGAGTGAGGGTGGAGAGTTCACACCTGTCAAAACAGACCAAACTAAAGGAAAAGTTTGACAGTTCTGCACCAAACAAGGCAACTCTGGAAGAGCCCTTACACCTTTAACCTGAAGTATGGTGTCTTTCAACTAGGGCTGCAAGAACGAATCAACAATCATCATCCTCAATAGCACCAAATGAAAAACCGGTGCAATCAAATCTTGTCGATTAGTTGGACTGATGACATTCACATCACCTGATTGAAAGAGGGAAAGTACAGATGACTATAGTACAGGGTGATGCATCGGGCTCTGTCAATGATGACTTTAATATCATCTAAAAAGACCTCACCTGCATGTTTACTGCTGTCTCATGCGTGGCGACCGTGCTTCAGGACACTGTATGTCCGACACAGCTTATTCCCTGTGCTATGTAATATCAGATTTGACAAGGTTACCGATCACACAAACTAATTAATTCATCTTTGCTTTATCTTTAGAGGAGAAATAATTTCACCAGCAATGTTTTTGTAAAAATCAAACTCCATAATAACGCTTGGACTGGTTTGTTATTTGCGCATCTTTCACACTGAGTGAAATTGCATTTCTGAGGGCAGTGCAGTTCATCTGTTATGGCCTTGATAAAAGCCCTTTATTATGACAGTCTTCTTTTGCCTATTCAATGATTGATTAAAGCCATAGTGAACCGGTTAATTGATTATAGAAATTATTGGTTGCAGTAATGAATTTAATATTAATTATCACTCACTTGCAAAGTAAATTCAAAAGACAAGCTTGGAAGATCTTGCATGGATTTGTGGATTTTTAAAGTTTTGATTGATACCCCATTTGTTTAGTAGGTGGAAGAGCTCATTAAGATTTGAACTTGGGGGTGGGGGAAGTTATAGGTGTGCGTGCAGTCTAGCTTTGCAGAAATAAGACATCAAAAACAGTCCTACTGCAAAGATCTCTCAATGAAAAGCTAATCACAATCAAGATGGTAAGCTTAACACACAAATAATGAGTCACCTGTGGCTGATACATAGCATGTAATACCTCTGTGATGTCCACAAAAGCGTGGTCACATTTCTGTGGAGGAAAATGGCCAATTTGACTATTTACTTTTTTTTTGTAAATATTGTATTTGTTTTCTTTACTTGTAAAAAACATATGTCGTTAAAGCTGAATTTTATTTGGGGAGAAAATGACCATGCCTTCATTATTTACATGTTCCTGTCTGATCAGCAACATGCTGTATAGCATTTCTAGTTTGAAGAATTTGCTTGCTATACCCATGGGGTAACAGCGGGGGGCAGTGTGAGCTGAAGAGTTGGCTTACGTGCGTTGTTCTTCTGTTTAAAATGGGAAAACTAACCCGGGTCAGGGAGGGGGTGAAGCTAGCTAATGGCATCGTCACATGTCTTTCATTCCAGAGAGTTGTGTCAGCAGTGGTCATGTTTCTCCCACCAAACTTTATGTTTCTTGTTGTTTTTGTTGCTTCATATTAATATTGTTTGAGTCCAGATTGAGATAAAAACACGTCATGTTGTATTAAATGTACTGTAGTAGCTGTTCGTTTAGAGAACTCGTTGCAGCTCATTGTTAAATTATGTCCGATATATACATGTACAGTTGTAGTTCTAACAGTGCAGTTCATCTGAGTATTCTGTTAAATAGAACAGACTAAATAGACTTATCATTTCAAGCATACATAAGACAATAAGAAGAAATGTGATTAATGGATTCAGAGATACATTTTTGATGTTTTATTATATTTTTGTATTTGCTTTAAAGATGGAAAATGGAATTTATTTTATAATAATAACAAAAAGACAGTGAAGAGTGAATTCCAAGAAAAGTGACATAAT
>CM067489.1:25959175-25971233 GCA_034552555.1 Semaprochilodus insignis
TATATATATATATATATATATATATATATATATATATATATATATATTAATAAATAATTAATAAATATTATTATATTTAAATGCTGGAAACATATTCTGCTTTAACACAAGGCTGAAGTAGGCTTCGTATTCACCAGCTTCCTGTTCGAATTCTCTGCTCTCCTTACATGGTGCACCAGTTGTTATAAAGCCTCATGTGCCAGAACCATTTAAATTGGAACTGGAAAGTTGGAAGAAGAAGCTGGTGGTTGGTCTAGCACTAACCATTTGAAAACGCCTGCTCTGTAGAATGAATGAATGTTACATGAACACTAATATCAGCACCATTTATCAATATTGTGGTAATGACAAGTCAGGAACCATTACCAATTTAGTACTGGTTCTTGATTGCCATCCTTATTATCGATGATCTGAATTTTTGGCCCTATAAAATTGTACTCGTTCTGCAAATTTTTCTACCAGGTGGGCAATAGTGACACAGTACCTCTAAAGCCATATCATGACTGAATCCACAATGGCAGAATTAAGTTAATTATAATTAAATCTATAACTAAATTAGAATCATGCCGTGCTCAACATGCAGCACTCATGCACTCATCGCCAGGTTTTTGATTTGATTTGATTTTGATTTTGATTTGAATGGTCCTGCTTGCTTTCAGCCTAAGCTGATTGTATATACCTTATGTTGGGTATCCAGCCACAGCGTCTGCTTAATGAAAACAAATCTACCCATATGATGTAAATATTTAGCCACAGAAAAGTGGGAAAAAAACGATTCGTGAAATGTATTTGAACTGTAAATGTGAGATGGGTCATATGAAGTCTCATGGGCCAGGAGTTTGAGGCCGCTGTTCTATACAATACTCACAAGCCAAGAACCATTTCAGTAACCTTTGATTTGCATCCATAATTGTGGGCTATTATGGTATGTAAACAGTTTAGGGCCATTTGCTGAGCACTGCCAACCGCATGCTTTCTGGAATGTGGTTTCATTTCTCCCTCGCCACCTATTTTTGACTACATCTAATATGATACTACTGAGGTCTGGGTATGGATATTGCAATATTTCTTTCCCCAGAATGTCATTCCCATGCAGGGCAGTAGGTTAAGCCAGTAGACCACACTCCACATAGGTGCTGCAGCTGTCAAGAGTTATTACTTGCACGAGTTTCATGAAATACAAGAATCTGTACTGCATGTAATGTGCTTTTGGGGTGCTTACAGACTCTACTAGAAGAGGTATACACAGTATACTCATAATCAAAGAAATAGTTGCACCCAGCATGAATCAACCGACAGGAATGAAACTTGGTGGGTAGGTTTGACATTGTGAGACATGCAAATGATTCAAGTTTCATACTCAGCCATGCATGTGACATTGATAAGCAAGGACGGGCCTCATCACTGTACATTACTGACTATATAAAGTGGTCCTGTTGTGCATGCTTTTCATTCTGGATTGTGCTGTTGTTTTGGTAGCATCCTATTCAAGCAAAGTATGCCTCGGAGGACAGTTCAAAAGCAATTCCAGCAGTTGGAAGAGTTGGAGTGGGGTCATTTCGTAGGGCTCCGGGAAGCGGGACGGTGTTATTCACCGTGCATGTGACGTAAGCAAGGACGGGTCTTATCGCTATACCTGACTATAAAAGGTAGCCCTGTTGCGCATGCTTTCCATTCTGACACATGCTGTTTCGTTGGTAGTATCCTTTGCCTCAGAGAGGAGTTTGAAAGCAATTCGTTCAGTTGGAAGAGTTGGAGAGGGGTTGCATCGTAGGAGTCCGGGAAGCGGGATGGCTTTATTGACGTTTTGCGTGCCATACTGGTCGCGCAGGTATTACCATAGCAGGCTGTTGGTGACACTGGATAGAAGAAGGCACGCACCAGCGACATGAAGGATCTGGGAGACCTACACGAACCATGTAGAAGGAGAATCGATAGATTGTCCGACACGCGCTGACTGACCCACCAGCCACGACTGCAGACAGTGATGCCCTGTTGTGCCAGCACCATTGGCAGACGGCTGCATGACGCAGGACTACATGCACGCAGACGGTAACGACGACTGCCCTTAACACCATGTCAATGTCGCCAAACACTGCAATGCTGTCTTTTGGTAGACTGTCAGGGAGTGACTCAGAATGGCAGCAGATCATCTTCAGTGACTAGTACCACTTTTGTCTTTGTGGAGACGACCAGCAAATACACATGTGGAGGTCAGTGCCAAGACCAGTGATTACACATGTGGAGGTCAGCGCCAAGATGAACCGTATTGAATTGCAGCTGTTAGTCGTGGTGGTGGAGGTATTACATGCTATTAGATACGTTTCTCACTGGTTGCTAGCTCAGGCTTTAGTTGCCAAATATAATAAAGTGCTTATTAGGTTTAGTGCAGAACTTATGTGCATTTGTGACAGTTTTTAAAATCTCTTTCAGTGCATAAAAGCCCAGAAAGGAGTGAGCTAAGACATTACCTTCCATTAATGTCAACGCTAAACCCACCCCAGCCTTTTTCAGCTTTTAACAGTGTTAGCTCAGTGCCAGTTGTCATTTCTCTTTCCTCAGGACTGGGCTCTTGTTTTGAGAGTAAACGAAATGTTCTGGAGCACACAGAGTATTAGTTTGATTTGTGCAGGCTGTTCAGGGCCTTATAGGAGCAGTCAAAGCACCAGCACATAAAATGGTGCTTTAGCTGACACCTTCTAGCTTCAGCAGTATCAGATCAGCAGGTGTGTATGGTGCAGAGTACATGGAGGGTGAACAGACCCTCTGATAGTGTCCTACTGGCTAACACACACAAGCACACGCTCTGTGATCAGTGTAAGAGGCTCCCCATGGTGCTACATCTGTCATCATCTTCATCCTTCAACACATAGCACCACCTGTCACTACTGCTCTGTCAGCTAGCGGAAAACTACACCGCATTCAAACATGCGGTCAAGCTGCTGTCAGCATGGCATAATGACAGCAGAAACATGATTTCATTCACAATTATGAAGCCATGTTTGTAGGTCATGTTCTCCTCACACATTAATATATATATATATATATATATATATATATATATATATATATGACTGATAAGAGTCTGAAACAATACATATCCTGATATACCACATATACTCTCGATGTACCACAGTATTATATTTCTGCTATATCTCCACCTCTAATATATATTTAGTTGTGCAAAAAGCTTTGATCTTTTTTCTGCACAGTTTAAAAGCTCTAGTTCTCCTTTTAGATTAATGAATATTCATGATGGACAGACCAATAGAATTGGTCTAAAACTACTTAGAAAAAAACATATATATATCGGCCTCCACTGCAGGATAAGAAAGCTGTTTTATCCTCCTGTAAAGTTCCATTTTGGAGGTTTTTAAGGTGGGCTGTATAATTCCATGAATGCTATTTCATAGTTTGATGTCTTCACCTTTATTCTAAAGTAAAGCGTTAAGCTAAAATAATAGAGGGAACCTTCTATTAGTAGCTGTGACTAAACCTTTAACTGATACTGTACATATGCATATGTGTGTGTGTGTGTGTGTATATATATATATTATATTTATATATACACACATAGTGCATACACACACACATATATACTGTACATAAACACGTTTTGTGTATATCATCAGTACGTGTAAAACACTGACCAACTGCATGTTTCATTATAAATGAGTCCTATTTAACAGCATATAGTGCAACATTACGCCAAATATTGTATATAATTCATTGTCATAGCATTTGTTTTATTTCAGGATGACTGTTTCTTTTTTCCTCTGCTCCAGCTCAGCAGATGTAAAAAAAAAATAAGCATATTGTGCATCATGGAAATAGTCATTTTTTGCCATATGGCCCTTTTGCTTTTATTTGCACTACTGGGTCCACAATATTCTTGTAAAACTTTAAACTGAATTTGAATGAAGGAAAATGATAGCTACAGTATAATGGTGATAATGGAACAAACCACCAACCAGCAAGTTTAAAACTCATGTTACTTTGTGCATTAGATTACTCAAACACACATACACTCAAACACATACACACACAAAATTCTGCATGTTTTCAAGTTTTTTAATTCTTTACATTTTTGATTTCTTGATTTTACAGACCCATAATTACCCATATGATTAAAACCTTTTAAAAGCAACTCACTAACTGCAATCAGAGGCTTAATTTTGATCTTTGACAGTGAATTTCCATGAAATATGAGAGCCTCAGAAAAAGAGCATGTGATATCTGGCACCAGAATGTCAGCAGAAAAGCCTTAGAGCCACCACAGGAAGGAACGTAATGTTCCAGCACATCCCACTGAAGCTCCATCAGATTGAGATCTCAGGAATTTGGAGTTGAGGGCTTCGCCATGTGCCACAAACCATTCTTGAACACACTGAGTGGCAGGGCACATCGTCCTGCAGAGAGAAAAGATTTGCCATCATCGTATACCATTGCAGTAAAGGGGGGTACCTGGTTTGGAGCAATGTCTAGGTCGGGGCACATGTCAAAATGGCGTCCACATGAATGCACAGACCCAGGGCTTTCCTGCAGAACATTGTCCAGAGCATTACACTCCCACCACTGGCTTGTCTTGGGTGCCGGTTTGTGGTTTGTCTCTCTCTCGGCAAATAAACACTTCCATAGTGGCAGACCGCTAATGTTATTATATTATGACAGTTTTTCTAAACTGAGACTTCAAATGCAATATATGGCCTTATTTACAGTATTGCAGTATATTGCAACATATCGATATATAACCTTTGTATCACGATACATACCAGGTTTTTTGCCAATACCCAGCCATACTGCATAGGAAGCCAACTTCAGGTTTTTGGAAAATAAGACATGAAACAACAGGGCTAGTATTAGAAAGCCATATTGACATGGGTATATACCAGACAAAGTCACCTGTGACTGAAATACACCTAATAGCATGCAATACCTTTCATTCAATTTGGCACAGACTGGACAAATTTCTGGATGTAGGCCACAACGTTTAGCCACTTTAGCACCAAAGATTTGCACAGTTGGGATAGATTTGGTAGATGCCTTCCCTGGCACAAGAGTTTCCAGTAGACTGGGATTTTAGCCACTGCTGGTAGACCCGTATGACCGTACACTTCCATACACCTGCTAATTCAGCTACTTCCTTCACACTATGGTCTTTGGCACGCCCAAATGCAATCACTCCTTTTAGCCAATCATTAACATCTGCTTTGAGACCCATTTTCCACACATTCAATGAGACATTCACTGCACTGTACCACCTCTTCTCAGTCTATGAATCCTGTTAAACACCCCACAGGTATTTATAGCCCCGTCATCCTCGTGCAGCGCCTCTGCAGGAGCCTGAAGTTACTACCACCTTAAACACACAAGGTGAATTTTTTTGTCCAGTGAGTTTGTCATTACCTTCTCATATGTACCTTATAATGTCATTACACAGTTATGTTGAAATATTTCAGTAAACTGACAGTAACGGCACCTGCAGTTGGCCAGCAAGCAGGAACTTTCGTATTTACAGATCAAATATCCAGCAGTTGCACATAGTAAATTGCAAACTACTGCACTATTGATCACAAGGTTTGCCACACAAAAGCGGCAGTAATATAACTTTGTCCTTCTGCATTCAGCAGTGAGGGAAATCTAAATGAATAAGCAGAAAGGACGGATGGTCACAAAGGGCAGGCCATATTTGTGACAGAGCTCGGCAGCTTGTTTTCTGTTCATGGTTCGACCCTGGGGCAGCCTCACTCCCATATGCAGCACGACTCTGCACAGCTAAATTGGTCCGTTTTGACAAAAGCTTTATGAAAACCTGAGCGGCAGCGGGCAGCAGGGGCGCTTTCTTATTCCAAGCCCGCACTGATAGGCAGCGAGAAATCATTCCGTCAACCTTGCCGCTCCACAATGACCCCTATTGATCACGAGGGGCTGCAAGAGGTGAAGGGAAGGACACCGTTATCAGAGAAGGGACAAGAAAGACAGGAAGAGAGGAGGAGCGAGGGTGGCTCCAACGAATATTGTTAAGGGCGAACAATGCCATCACAATACGAGTGCCAAGAGCAATTACTGTTGCCTTCGTTCTTACTCAGATCAATCTATTACTGCCCATCAAGCCTGTGGCTCAATGCTGCTGCACTTAACTCTCAGGATTCACTTTAATGCAAGACAGACTCAGTGCGTCCAGAAGACAAATGCATTCCTAGAAAATTCCAGGAGCGTGCTTGAAGCTCTAGTAGAAATGGTCTTATTGATAGCTTATACGAGGCGATGGAAAGTTCTGGAGGTTCTAATGTTGTGGGTTTTCTAAGCATAAGAGCGCGCAGCAATGATAGCGAGAGATTTCCTGTAATAGACGTGTGAAACACTTCCCTGGCTTTTTAATCTCCCGCTATCATACATCATGTTTCAGCCATTCTGACAAGGCCCTGGCATTTATCAAACCCAATCTCCATTAAGCATAAGGTGCTCTCCCGCTCTCGGTCTCTCCCTCCCTCTCCCTCTTTGTATAGTGAGAATATGTGTTTGTGTGCATGCGGCTACATAAGCATCTCAAAAAAGACAGGGGGGAAAGGATGTTATTGCACAGGCACAGAAGTTGGCCAAACCGGAGAGAAGATGCTTTACTGCATCCTGTTTTAATGTCTAAGCATCTATCGATTTGTGCCATAAACGTCAAGTCTTCATGTGCGCTCCATACCGTTTACCATCTGCACTCAGATATTCCACCCTTTATTCACGTTTCAAGGTTATGCCATGCATAATTCACGGGCATATGTGCATTCGCAGACACACACGGTGGATCCAACCTAGCTTGACGCATGTTCTTCTGTAACGGACAGACGCGAATGCTTGCTTTGTCATCTCAAGACATTGCTGGAGACCCTGTGGAGACAGCAGCCAGCATGCTGTTTCCCAGTTTGAAGGAGATTGAGGTTAGCAGGGCCAACTCTCCGAGGTGCTGGTGTTAGCCTGTTAGTGCTGGCCTGCAAGTCAAACCAGGAAACCACTACTGGGACTTGGCTGGTGCTAAATATCAACATCTAGCATGGCTGTGAACTCATTTTGAATGCCTTTATGCCATTATAGCCTTGGTTTAATTAAGCCCTGCATTAATTAAAATATGCTACAGGAATGAAACTTGGTGGGTAGGTTTGACACTGCGTGATATGTGAATGATTCAAGTTTCATGCTTGGCCGCGCAGGTGACATAAGCAAGGACGGGCCTTATCGCTGTACCTGACTGAACCAACAGCCACGATTGAGGACATTCAGCCAGCAGTGATGCTCTCCATGAGTCATCCTGTTAGTCCCAGCACCATTGGCAGATGGCTGCACAACACTGGACTACATGCACGCAGACTGTTACGATGACTGCCCTTAACATCACGTCAACATCGCCAAAGACTGCAATGGTGTCGTGTCAGACTGTCATGGAGTGACTCAGAAAGGCAGCGGGTCATCTACAGTGACGAGTCCTGCTTTTGTCTTGGCGCAGGCGACCAATGAATCCATGTGTGGAGGCACCGTGGTCAGCGCCAACGGTTTGGTATGACTTTACCTCCAAATCTGCCACAAAATCTGCAGGAACTGTGTGAGAATATTCAAGCTGCATGGGATGGATTATCACAGGACACCATTAAGAGCCTCTACAACTCCATGCCGAGACGTCTGGCATGTTGCATTAGCAAGCATGGCAGCTTGACGCCACACTGAGAGACACTATTTCTGTATGTGTAGCTCAATAAATATTGCCCATATCAGTCTAAATTTATCATCATTTATTGTTCCTGGTAACCTTTATCTTCCTTCCCAATAGCACTGCAATCCCACACTTCCTTCTGGGTGCAACTATTTTTTGACGATGAGTCCACATATGAACACATACATACAGGCTTTAATACTGATGGTTTCAAAGGTGGGACAATGGATCTAACGTTATTAGTCTCATAAAAAAGGCAATGTGAAATTGACTGTAAAACTAGAAATAACCTAGGTTTAGGTATTAGTGGGCCCATATTCAGCACTAAAGAAGCCCCAGAGCGCCAGGCGGTGTGAGAGGAACTCATCAGGAGGAACCAATATAGCAGGATTAGGCCCTTAGGCTAACCAGTGGGACTAACACACAGAGAGTCTCAGGAATGGAATCAGGCCTCATAGCCTTCACCAACCCTTGAACCACATGCCAATCTAGTCAGGCTGGAAAGTACTTTTCCAGAAGCATCTTCCTTCGAAGACTAACGGAGAAGCACACAATAGATGACCATTTGATTCCACATAGATTACTACAAGACCAACAAAGTCAAAATCAGAGGCAAAAACACTTTACTGGCTGAGTATACTTCGCTGTATGCCTTAAAAGGGTGCTAAAAAGGCTCTTTGGAGCAATGCCATATATGTACCACTTTTGGTTCCCTGAAGAATCTTTTCAATGAATGGCTTTTTAGCCACATGAACCAAACAGGCCCATTTACAGGCCCAAAAAAATGTGTTCCCAAAAAAAAATATTCTTTTTGTTTGTTTAAATTTGCCCCCAGAGAAGGTATGCCATGTGGTATACCAGTATTATTCTTCTTTTGGCAATTTCAGTATGTACATCCCTAAAAAATGGTTCTGCAAGGGTTCTTTAGTGAAGGACATGGTACTATATAGAACCGTGAACCCATGGCATGCTTAAAGGGTTCTTTACATCATAAGAGTTCATCAGACTGATGGAAAATGTGCTGCAAAGAGGGTTCTATATGGAACCTTTTTGGTGGTTCTTCAAGGGTTCTATATAGCACCAAAAAGATTTATGCATATCAAATAAACGCACAAGCATTCTGAAGTCATATTATAATAGAATTTTTTTTTCAACATTTAAAGGAGACCTATTATGCTCGTTTTCAGTGTATATTATAATATTATTTTTGGGCTTTACTAGAATTTATTAGCATGCTTCAATTTTCCCAAATCACAATATTTTTCTAATACTGTACATCTGTATACACCCTCAGTCTGAAACACTCTGTTAGAGCTCCTGTGTCTTTATGCCCCGCCTCCTAATGTGCCTAATCTGTTCTGATTGATCTACTGCCAGAGCGACATCTCGCCACAAGTTCTACCACCGCACCACTGGCTATTCTTACAATGATGCTGGTTGTGCCGTGTCAGTTTGAGCCAGAATCAGTCCGATCCTGAAAGTCGGTAGATCCACCTTTGCAAACTAGAATGTAGCAGGACATTTCAGAGTGGTACATTTTTACTGTTTTGGCTCTCTGTGTGTCGGGTGTGGATGTGCCAAACTTGCTGGGACTGTGTTACAAGATGACATCGTCTTGTAACACGGAAAAGGGCTGGATTTCCAAGGAGGTACTTCAGGCAGCTAAGAAGAGTGGCTTGTATGGTAGAGATTTTCTCCCTCTGCTTTGTACTTTGAGCTCTCTGGGCTCTATTGCAGACAGATTACATGCACTAAAAGCTATATGAGGAAAAAACCCAGAGAGGGTTATAGAAACAGTTATGTGCATAAACTTTTCCATGGCAATTAAAAGTTTGGCCTAGAACTATATATCCAATCTAATTAAGGAAACTTTAAGAGTGTACAGGAAATGGTTCAGTGACACTTGTGCTCATGTATATACTGAATACAAATACTGAACAATGGATGTACATAATGCATGGCTACAACAGTTACAAAGTATACACTGAGTGTACAAAGAATGATGTTCATCTACAATGAAATGCACAGGGAATGTACAACAACTTCAATTAGATGATACGCTGTGCCTGAAAGTATCTAAGCATTCCTTCTGATCAGTGAATTCAGCTTTTTTATGTGCAGTCTGAAATAGGTGTGTGCTATGTTGCCTGATACAAGTGCTTAATTGCACTCAAACAGCTTCTATACACTCAAAAGAAAAGCATTGCCAATGGAACAGGATGCTCTGGAGTGGCACCATCCCCAGTGCTCAATGCCAAGCATCACTTTGCATTCGCTGGAGCGACGGATTGCTATCAAATACCTTTGAGATGAATTGGAGTGGTGTTTGAGATCCAGAACTAATCATCCAACATCAGCATTAGTGACATCACTGATGCTCTTATGGCTGAATGCAGTCAGACCCTCAAAGCAATGTTCCGTCACCTAGTTTAAAGCTTTTCCAGAAGAGTTGAGGCTGTTACTACAGCAAAAACAGGAAACAAACTCCCTATAAGTCTGGACATACAGCGTACAGTTTCCTTGACTCTTTTAGTTGCGATGGGTAAATCCATATTGCTTCAAGAACCTCTGTGGTGGTTTATAGCGCAGATCAGCGTATTTAGAAGTTCAAGGTTCAAAATGTTGAAGGTCACCCTCTAAAAAACGCTTAATTTCTCCGGTCCACCACAGTGATTTAGCCCAGTCTGGAAGAAAAACGTCCTCTCCAGCCTCCCACGTCTGCCAATCGTCATGGACTTTATTGATGTCTACGCCTCATCTCTGCTCTCAGGTGCTGCCGCTGTCGGTGTATCAGCGCTTATACATCATTGGCGAGGAGAAGCGCACCTAAACCCGCTCGGTGGCAATAAATCTGACTCCCCGAGGATCTGGCCGATATGAGACGGCCCACTTGTGTGGATGCTATGGGTGACAGTGAAGGACACTCCATATCAACAGCAAGCTCCGCTTGTACGACGGGGGCAAGTGCCTGGGATTAAAAGCTCCAGCAGACAAAGAAGAGAAGCGAGAGAGGGAGTAAAAGAGAAAAGAACAGAAAGGGAGGCCGTAAGGGTCTTGACAGGGCAGATTTAAGGAGAAATTTATAGTTGGGTGAAGGACAAACCTCGGCCATGGACGCATGAGCCGCGCTGATGTAGTGGGCCATCTGTTGAAGTGGAGTGCTCTTTCTATCCGTCTTTTTAAAACTACTGAATGCTCTTGAGGATAATGCGATAGTGGTCAAGAAAGGTTGGTTGATGGAAGAAAGGTCTCCTGGTATTTGTGTCCTTGTCCATATACACTTTGCATGCAAGAACTATCCGTGACCTGTCCATGCTCTGTCCACACCAACTGTTGCAAAGCTAGATGAGCATTGTACTTCACCGTCATGTTTGCTAACGCAATATGCCAGACGTCTCAACGTGGAATTCCCTAATGGTGTCCTGCAATAAACTGTCCCATGCAGCTTCAATATTCTCAAACAGTTCCTGCAGATTTTACGGTAGGGGTGGAGGTGGAGTGACACCAGGCCTTCTGGACCTGTGATGCGTGACAACAAACCATTCATCTTGGGCTGACCACAGCGCTTCCATACACAGATTTGTTGGTCGTCTCCACCATGGTATATGTTGCATGTGTCTGTGTGACTGGCGGCCTGTCCAGGGCGTTGGGATAGGCTCCAGCACCGTCTGCTACCCAGAAGGAAGCAGTTTAGAAAATTAGTCTGTGTGTGTGCGTGTGTGCGTGTGTGTGTGTGTGTATTATAAATATATATGTTAGTAGCTTCAACTAAAGCATGTGATGTTGTTACAACTTTCAAATACCCATGTTGCACCTGTGTTAGCTTAACCAATGCACTGTTAAGAATCCCATAGGGGTGCTAGCAGAAATTAGCATTATCATATGAGAGTTTTCTCCTACCTCGACAATTATGGCCTGAACTTGAAGGCCTAGGCCTACAAGTCACAGTTTTCCCAATCGCAATATATTCTTTGAAATAATGCACAGTAATTTTTTTTTTTTTGATGCTAGTTTGTGCTCTACAATTTCTCATAAGATTAAATGGGATTTCCGACAGCGTTCCGTAAAGCCTGAGTAAAGCAGTTTCTATAAAAGAACACATTTGTGGGAGGAACATGGATTAGCCAATTGATAGGCCTAGCAACAAATGTCTTCCGCCCCCCCCACCCCCCGTCCCCCCGTCAAACAAATACACACACTGTGAACTCATTGAGAAGCCATTCGTGGTCTTAAAATAATTGAATCAGGGCTCCACAACATGTCGGATTGTCCTCGCGGCAAAAAAAACAAGTCAATGCATCACCTCCAGGAATACACACGATAAACAGAGCAGTACAATAGGCTTTATTTTTCTCATGA
>CM067489.1:25971298-25988192 GCA_034552555.1 Semaprochilodus insignis
ACGGTTTGGTAATTACACCGAATGATTAAATTGACCTTACTGGGTTTATTTAAGAGAATCCAATTAATCTAAGGATAGACGAAGCTCTCCGTTGGCAGATTATAGCTCTATTTCCTCCGAAGCGGGTCAAGGATCTAAAAACGGAGACGTCACTCTTTTTCGGCCGCGCCCGGGGACCGTTCGGAAGCCAGTGGATGTGGGTAATGAACGTTCTTTTTCTGCTCAATCCGGCTCCCTTGGAGCGCTCTTATCTGGAGGGTTGTTGGCTATTTGTTATGCTAATAAAACATCTTCAACTCGCTCGGCCTTCAAGATGCGTCTCAGCAACACTCCACCTATCAGAAATTAGACTAATTCATGGAGCAAAAATGGAAACCCAAGTACCCAAGGTGTTGCGTCTAAGCGATATCAGACAAAGAGAGGAAGTGCGGGAGATGGAACCAGAGACAGAAACGTAGTGAGAGGGAGAAAAGAAAAAATGAGAGAAAGCTGGAGGGAGGGGGTAGAAAGAGCGCAGTAAAGCGATATCAGAAAAGCCCACCACATCTGTCAACAGACATCAATAACGATGACGCGCCGACTCTCCGTCTCTTTTAATTAGCTCCTCTGGCAGTACGTTTTAATCACGCCTCATTCTCCGGCGCTTCCTGCGAGTTATGGAACAAAGTCATTTGTGCTCTTTGATAAGTGAGCCACGTGCATCAGGACCTGTATTCTTTTGCGAGCCTTGAATTATTTTGGCAATTTTTTACCCGTGTAAATGAAACCTTAATGAGTCGAACAGCGTGTAATTCAGCCCCATTCATCTTAGTCTGGATCTGTGGGCAGATTAGAGCTGGATAGATGAGCATCCAGTTGCACCATGCGGCACCGTTAACCCTCAGTATTGGCAGAAAAAAAAAAGCATGGAGCCACCACAATAATAACCCACACACTCCTAAAAATAAAGGTTTGGACAAGGGCTCTTTGCTCATTGCCATAGATGAAACCACTTTTAGTTCCCTAACGGGCCTTGCAGTGGACGATTCTTTGGAGAACCTCTTGAAATCAAGACGTGTTAGTGTGAAAAGCCTTTGCATACAATGTAAATGTTGTAGAACGGTGGTCTCCAGCACTAGTCCTGGAGAGCTACCTTCTTGTGAAGTATAGTTCCAACCTACGGTACATCCAATTAGCTGCCCTGCCCCCTTGCTCAACACTAATACATCTGATCCAGCCAATCAGGGACTTGGGAAAGGTAGATCAGCTGAAGCTGGTGTGGTAAACTGTGGTTGGAAACAACAAGAAGGTAGCTCTCCAGGGCTGGGGTTGGAGACCACTGATCTAGAAGGAATCCCTGATTCATTGTAGAGCTTCTACATTACAGTATGAGAAGTTTCTTTAGACCTTTAAAAAGTTCTTTAGGAACACAAATCTTTTTTCAATTTTTCAAATACGGTTCTTTAGAGAACCAATAGTAGTTTTTCTACATCATTGCTCAGATCGTTTTTTTCCAAAGGTCCAAACAGGAACCAACTGAATTTACAGCTCTAGTTCTCCACCTGTTTACTAAAGCTGGAACGGTCATAAATAACAACAAGTAGCAATGGATAATTGTTTTTGATAGTTGAATGATCCATTGATTGTTAAAATGAATAATGAACTATTTAAAGTTAGACTGTGAGAGTCTGACTGCAGAAGAGTAATACTACGTTTAAACCCCAATACTCCATTAAATTATGTACACTGAAGCCATTGTTTGTTCCTGACTTTAGAATCCCAGATAGAGGCTAAAAAAAGCACATTGAAATGAGTTCTAAACAAAATGCTGCCCCTCAACATTTTCAGTTTCATGTTAATTGGAGGTGTTATTAGGGTGGCCAATTTTTTTCACATTTAAGTTAATTTTGAAACTCAAATCATTCGGACCAGTTTTATGTAATCCACATCACACACACATCAATAGACAGGCTTCATGGATATTGCCACTGTCCAAAGAAAAACATGTATCTCCATTTTTGACGTCATCATGTGGGCACAGCAGCTGCCGTTTACATTGTGTGAACATTTCATGATGGATTAACCTGCATTGAACACTAACAAGGTTTTTGCCTTCTCCTATAACGTCACCCTTTTGGAGATACTTGTTTTTCTTTAGACAGCAAGGATATTCTGTATTTCGACCTATCAAATAAGTACTTGATGGATCTCTCAAATAAAATTTCTAGCAAATATGAAGTGAAATGTACTAAAGGAAGGTGATAAATTACAATGGAAAGACTTGCCCAACAAATAACATGAGTGGGAATAAGTCACATGATCAATCAGGTGATTGTCATGCAGATGGGAGTAGACTGAAATACACTTCCTAAGAATTGTTGCACCCAGAAGGAAGTGTCAAAGTGGGATAATCCATCCCATGCAGCTTCAATATTCTCACGCAGTTCCTGCAGATTTTGCGGTAGGGGTGGAGGTGGAGTGACACCAGGCCTTCTGGACGTGTGACATGTGACAACAAACCGTTCTTCTTGGCGCTGACCACGGTGCCTCCACACACGGATTCGTTGGTCGTCTCCACCAAGACAAAAGCAGGACTCGTCACTGAAGATGACCCGCTGCCATTCAGAGTCACTCCTTGACAGTCTGGCACGACACCATTGCAGTCTTTGTTGACGTTGACGTGGTGTTAAGGGCAGTCATTGTAACAGTCTGTGTGCATGTAGTCCTGCGTCGTGTAGCCTGGTGCTGGCACTAACAGGATGACTCATGGAGGGCATCACTGCTTGCTGAATGTCCAGGATCATGGCTGTTGGGTCAGTCAGGTACAGCAATAAGGCCCGTCCTTACTTATGTCACATGCATGGCCAAGCGTGAAACTTAAATCATTTGCATGTCTCACGATGTCAAACCTACCCACCAAGTTTCATTCCTGTCGGTTGATTCCTTCTGGGTGCAGCTATTTGTGCAACTGTTTTGTGACAGTGAGTGATTATACACATGGGTGGCACTTCTCCAGTTACAAAGTCTATCAAAGGCAGTATGAAATTAAGTGGAAATCCTGGTCCTGTTACCAATCTTGAGCAGGTAGGAAGAATATCAGTGGTGGAAGGTTTCCCCTACTTTTTATAGTTTAAGGAGTGCATAAGCAAAATACCGAAGTAGGTGTGCTGTCATAACACGGGTTTCAGTGAAACTTGAGCAGTTTTCCGATGCATAATAAGGAGCCATTTTCCTCATGAATCTTCCTTGACCTTCTAAGAGATCAGCTCCCTCGCTTCATTTCTCACTTGAGCAGCCGCAGTTTAGCAAAGGTTCTTTATTTTTTGCCTTTAGTGCAGTAATTGTTTCATGAAAACCTCTGCTGGCAGAGCTAAAGACGAGACAAGCCTGTATCCAGTCATTTAACCTGATTACATTCCAGTATTCCGATCACTGCTACTATGGACCTTCTCCTCTTTGTCACTCTTCTGAAAGGCGGTTCTGGAGATGTGATGACATGGTGGCAGGACTCAGTATGTTTACAACAAACAGCAGAGGCATTCCAGCAGACCGAGATAGCCCCCCTCCACTGAAGACCACATATAATGCTTTGATGAGTTGTAAAGAAGAGCTCTATTGTTCTGGCAGGTGTCGTCCACATCTGTTCTATAAGCATGTTTAGTTTTGCTTGATGGCTCTGTAACAGAGACAGGTGTAGCTATGCTAAATGAAGTATTACACAGCCGTTGGTACAGAGTGTCTCCAACAACTGATTGGATTACGTCGGGGGTTGAAAGTGGCCTTAGGATCTAGGATTTTGCAACTTTCTGTCATTCTGGCACCGGTTATGATAAGTGCGGGGGGATAAAGCGGGATTTGATTTTGTGCTTCCGAGGGATACGGTGGACTTTAATGCGGGAAAATAGAAAAACAACAAGAAAATTGTGTCTCGCAACAGAGCTAGCGGATTCGTGATGAGGACAGACAAAAGATTCTCACTTGCATACAGAAATACATGCTTATCCTGGTTTACTTCCTTTGTATTCCTTACAGGAGCAGTTTTAGATTGAATTCTTATTCATATTCCATACATGCATGTTGTATGCGATGTGCATGTTTGAAGGGTGCATTTGAAATGAGACTGATGATGATGTAACGTTAAAAGTTGCACAATCCAAATACATCGCAATAAAGCTACTATCTCCTCAACCATTAATCTGAAAAGTATACAGAAGCACATTCTGCTTTTTTTAGGAGCCCATATCATGGAAAACCCACTTTTTCCTTGGAAATAACTGTACGACTGTATTGTGGTGCCAGTGTAGAGACATGGGAGGAGCCATGATTCGGCTGTTAGTAGTGCTGTTTTAATAAACACCAAGAATAAAGGAACATTCAAAGCACTGAACTCATGGGGGAGATCACCACCAGCTAAAACCTTCACCCTGTGGTGACCAAGCCCCCCAACTCCCTAACACAGAAAAACATATATACAACTTAGATGAACAAACAACAACATTTAACTAAAACAGTCATTCATAGAAGGGTGCACGACTACCATATGTCTCAGTGTATGCATTCTATCATGCCCACACCTTCTGCAGGGGTGGGCAATATGTCAAAAATCACAATACAAATTACAATACTACAAGACATTTTCACGTACGATACATGAAACACATCACAATATTTTGTTCTTCTGAGGTTTAATAAGTTGCCACGTATTAAAATAATTAGTCACCTGTGACTGAAACGTACTAATAGCATGTAACCTAATTGCATGTAATACCTCTACCAGCATGAATAACTGCTGTGATTTGATTTAGCATGTACTGGACAAGTTGCTGGATGTAGGCCACATCAATGTTCAGACACTCTTGCATCAAAGAATTGTGTAGTTGGGCCAGATTTGGTGGATGCCCTCGCTGGTACAATTCTGAGGAGAATTCCACGTAGACTGGGATTTTAGCCACTGCTGGTACCCGTATGATGTTTCTATACACCTGCAGATTCAGTTACTTCCTTCACACTATGGTCTTTGGCACGCCCAAATGCAGTCACTCCTTTTAGCCAATCATTAACATCTGCTTTGGAGCCATTTTCCACACATGGAAGAGACAATCCATGCACTGTAGCTCCTCTTCTCAGTCTGTGAATCCTGTCACTCACACCCCGCAGGTATTTATAGCCCCATCATCTTCGTGCAGCGCCATCTGCAGGAGCCTGAAGTTACTACCACTTTTAACATGAAATATAATTGAATAATTTTGTTGTAATAATAATAATAATAATAATAATAATAATAATAATAATAATAATAATGATAATAATAATAATACAACTAAAATGATTTTTATTCAGTGTTCTGTTTTAGAAGCTGTTCTGTTTAAACAGGCCTATTTATGCTCACTTTGTAATGAAACATGCGGCTGATCAGTGTTGAATACTGACAATATCCACAAAATGCTCAGAAAAGCATACTGTGACAATTCATCACAATGCTAACAAAATATCATCATTTTGCCCACCCCTAGCCTCCTGTGCTTTCCAGATGCAGCACAAGCCGTTTTCCTCATGAATCTTCCTCGACTTTCTAAGAAATCAGCTCCCTCGCTTCATTTCTCACTTGAGCAGCTGAAGTTTAGCAAAGGTTTGTTATTTCTGCTTTTTGTGCTGGAATTGTTTCATGAAAACCTCTGCTGGCAGAGCTAAAGACCTGGACAAGCCTTTCCAATCACTTGATCACAAGGGACTCCGGTATTTCACAATTCTGATCACAATTCTGGTATCTTAGTATTCCAGTAGCGGGGTCGCTACAGTATGTAAACCCTGTTGCAGTTTCAAAATATCCATACATTGAAAAACAGTTCTGAATACCGCTGACAACAGCCACTGGTTCAGACAGCAGCAGTTTACCCAACCGTTTCACACTGAAGATTTTAAGCACAGCCAATCAGAGCAGAGATCATTTACACATCATTATAATCATCAACGAAACATCTCTGTATTCATATCATACAGATATGGCTCTGCCACTGTGTCTGTGCATCTATACATACTGCATATATTGCTCATCTATTAACTCATCTATTCATATGTTAACTGCACTGTTGTGTTATGGTCTACTATGGACAGTCACTCAGTTTGTTGGCTTTCTGCTGGACGTTTTAGATTATTCATTCATTGGATGGGACAATACCTCACTGCACCGTCACCTGCATAATATTTACATGACTTAATTATTTTACTGCACGTTATGCTTTTCGTGGTAGTTCTATAATATTCTGTTTATATATCTTTCTTCTCTTTATGCTTCTGTTTATTACTGTACTGTAATACTGCGCTCTTTACTGTTCTTGTGCTGCTGTAATAGACGGCTCTCCCTCTGGGATTAATAAAGTGCTCCATCCATCCATTCACTTGTCTATCCACCCGTCTATCCATCTGTCTACCTGTCATCTATCTAAACATCTGTCTATCTATCTATTCATGTATCCATCCACCTGTCCATCATCTTAACTCCTGTCTATCCATCTATCCACCTATCTATTCACCTGTCTATTTATCCACCTGTCATCTATCATTAATCTTCTATCATCTGTCTAAACACCTGTCTATCCATCTGTCCACCTGTGTATCCAACTATCTATCCACATTTCCATCTATCTATCCACCTATCTGTCATTTATCTATCCACCTGTAAATCCATCCCTCCATACATCCATCCACCCACACATAATCTGTCTAAACACCTATCTATCCACCTTTGTATCCATTTATCTATCCATCTGTCCACCTATCTATCCTTCTATCCACCTCTGTCCATCTGTCTATTCACAATCCATCCATCCATCTATCTATCTATCCACCTGTCATCTATCATTAATCTTCTATCATCTGTCTAAACACCTGTCTATCCATCTGTCCACCTGTGTATCCAACTATCTATCCACATTTCCATCTATCTATCCACCTATCTGTCATTTATCTATCCACCTGTAAATCCATCCCTCCATACATCCATCCACCCACACATAATCTGTCTAAACACCTATCTATCCACCTTTGTATCCATTTATCTATCCATCTGTCCACCTATCTATCCTTCTATCCACCTCTGTCCATCTGTCTATTCACAATCCATCCATCCATCTATCTATCTATCTATCTATCCAACTATCTATCATTTATCTATTCACATGTAAATCCATCTATCCACCTGTAAATCCATCCCTCCATCCATCATCCACCCAACATCTTTCTAAACCCCTATATATCCATCTTTCCACCTGTGTATCCATCCATCTATGCACCTATCCATCTGTCCACCTATCCATCCATCTATTCACAATCTATCCATCCATCTATCTACCTATCATCCATCTATCTACCTGTAAATCCATCTATCCACCTGTCTATCCACCCGCCTGTCTATCCATTCACCTGTCCATTCATCATATTAGTCCAAACTGCACAGCAGCAAACCGCCTGTTTAAGTTACAGTGATAAAATTCAATTCAATTCAATTCAATTCAACTTTATGGTCATTATACCAGTACAGGGTTGCACAGTATAACGAAACACAGTCAGGCTCCTTCTCCAGTGCAGTTACAAGAATATGTGTATAAATATATATATATATATATATATATATATATATATATATATATACAGTGTAGTGCAAATAGACAAATAAGGACAAATAGACAAAGACACTGATATGAAAAGTATATCTGAAATCATATGAAAATAAATTACAGCTCTTTTTGATTCATAAAACCAAACAGACATTATAAAATACCAGAAGAATGTTGGGCATGGGCTCTTTAATGTTTTTTTTTTTTTTTTAATTCTCATTTTTACCAGAACTTTGTAGATAGATGACGACTTAAACATGTTTTCTTGAGAAGTTCAGATAAGCCCGCTAACTCAAACAAGGTTAGATTTGGGATTTTTATTTGATCAGGTGCAACATAAGTAAAGTGGGAGGGGCTTCTTAGACGTTACTCTACTGTACAAATGTTGAGAGATTTCTGTATTCATGCACAGTTCCATGTAAAGACATAGTTAGCAACATGCACTTTTACTAGTGTGGAGGATGATGGAGATGCAAGCTGAGGAAGAAGAGTGAAGTGAGGAAGACTGAGACTAGTACAGCATGAAAAAGGTTCGACATCTGTGCTCTCTCACAATACAAAAAATTGCTGGTAATCAGGAATTTAGCCCCCCCAAACAATGATTCTGATTAATTCCTTCAGAAGATCAAAGTATTAATGTGTCCTTACCTCTCTAATCTCTTCAGCGTTCACAGATTTAAACAGAGTGGAGTGTCAAATCACACGACAGAATGCAAGCTTGACTTCTCCATAAAAGCATTAGCGACGTAATCTGCTTCTTTTGTTTGCGCAGCAGCTGAGTGGCACAACGGCGCTATAATCACTTTTAAAGTCGAACGGCAAAGCAGATTATATGAAAATTTACAATTGATGCCGACTGAGAACACTGTAACCTACATTACGCTGGGTTATCACTTCAATATCGTGCACCGTGCTGAAGCGGGAGCGGGCGTAGTACATAGATCCAGATTAAAAGCCAGCGTTACAGGCCTTCTGTTCAACCGCTGACCTTATCTGACACACTGTTGAGCAAACGTGATAAAGAAAAGTTGACGGAGGATTTAATCATGGCCAGCTATACAGCACAAGACTGGAACAAGTGAGCTCCTGGCACCATAGTTCTGAGGCAGGCTATGATGTTATAGAAATTTCAATACCAATACATTTCGACTCCTGAATGCTTATAGCTCACTGACACTAATAAGACTGCCTATACGGCCAAAGGTATGTGAGCATCCCTCCTAAATGTTAAGCTGAGGTGTACCCACTGCTAACAGGTGTATAAAATTAAGCACATAGACATGAAATAAGCATAGACCAACACTGGCTTCCAGTTAAATTGAGTCAAACTGAGGGCTCAGTGCCTTTAAACGTAGGACTGTCATAGGATGCCAAGATTTCCAGAAGTCAGTATGTGAAGTTACTAGCCTGCTAGATCTGCCCTAGTCAGCTGTATGTGTTATTGACATTAGGAGCAATAATAACAGCTCAGCTACAAAGCAGTAGACCATGCAAAGTCACTGAGCACAACGCCACTGAGTGCTGAAGTATATGGAGTAGTGCATATTTTAAACTAATTAAATAAATAAATAATAACTTAAAATGGCCTACTGTCCGTTATATCACTCCCTGCAGTGCCAAACTCTCTCTGGAAGCAAGGTCAGCACAAGAACTGTGCATCTGGACCTTTATGAAATGGGTTTCCATTGCCAAAGAGTTGGGCACAAACAAAGGATCGTTACATGCAACGCCAAGGATCAGCTGGAGTGAATATAAATGCATGCAGCCTGTAAAAGCATGTCATCTCTGGACTCTGGAGAAGTAGAAACATGCTCTCTGGAGTGATGAATCAAGCTTCGCAACCTGGTAGTCTGATGGACGAGTCTGCGTTTGACTAATGCCAAGAAAGCGCTACCTACCAGAACTCATGGTGCCAACAGTGAAGTTTGGTTGAGGTGGAATAATTGTCTGGGGTTGTTTTTCAGGGTTTGAGCCTCCCAATTCCAGTGAAGGGTGATGCTAATGCTACAGCCTACAAATTATATGTTTCCAACTTTGTTTGGGGAAGAACTTCCCTGTTCCATCATAACTGTGCCCATGTGTGCAAAGCAAGGCCTGTAGAAGGCATGCTTAGACCAGTTTGATGTGGAGGAACTCCAGTGGCCTGCGCAGAGTTAACCTGATCTGAACTTTCAACGTTTGGAAAAAGAGTTCTTTTAAAAACTGAGTCTTCCAAAAAAGCAGAAGCTGTAATTAATGCAGTGGGTGAAAAGTGGGATTACATTTAGTTGTTGAGGCTTCTGTGTAATTTAGCTAAATGTGTTTTCTGCCTTTTTCCTAATAACTTGTACTTAATGGCCGTTTCGACTGGATATAAAATAAATGAAGGGCGGTCTCTGATCTGTGAGTAATGTAGGCTCGTCAACAACTTGATTGAGACGTTTACGGAGTTAGAAGCGCGCATCCAGACGTTAGGAAAGACCAGAGTTAATGAGAAGAATATAGATAAACTGATAGCAGTTCTCCACGCTTCAGGCAGAGCCAGTGAATTCTCAGCACTGTCAGGAAAGCCATCATAGTGGGGTAAGTGGGTAAAATCTCAGCAATCACAGTCATAAGGTTAAAGCTAAGGCTACTCCTCACATGTCCAACACTCAGCGAGACACCCACTGAGAAGTCTGTTGAAATAACTCCAGCTATAGGCAATTCTATTTTAAGATCTGAGAAAATGGTCTCTCCTTTATAGACTCCGACAGCTCCGTCTGTTATGTACTGGGAGTCTGACACCAGAGCAGAGTTAAGTGCTGGTGAGGACTTCATGTTATTCACGTTGGCTTTAATGATGTATGCCTTATTCACTCAGCCAACACCAGTATAATTAAGTAACAGAGGTGTGTAGATAAGTCATGATAGTTTTACCAGCACCATGTCCTCAGTTGTAGTTTGTCACCTTGATGAAACCTATATCTGGTATCTGTTCAAGCCACTTATGTACACACCAGCCACGTCGTTATATACAGTACCAGCCAAAAGTTTAGACACACCCAACTGAATATATGTTGTTGGTAATCTTAAAGACACTACAGGCTTACACGTAATAGTTCCAGTTGATGAGATGTCTGAAACAATACATATCCTGATATACAACATATACTCCTGATGTATCACAGTATTATATTTCTCCCATGTCTGAACCTCTAATATACAGCTCTGGAAAAATTTAAGAGACCGCCTCAAAATGATCCGTTTCTCTAGTTTTACAGTTTCTGGGTTTGTGTTTGACCAAAATGAGCAGTTCTGTTTTATTCTATGCACAAATATTGTATTTTAGATCTGTTTATTGAGAAAATCACTAATGACGCCTCCAGAAGCCTGTTTTTTGAACCATATTCGCTGTGCATTTCACCCCAGCCACCGCTCGCCAGTCTTGCTGTAGGTCACTTATGGTGGTTAAGTGACATTCGAATGAGGTGGCGCTCATCACGGTCAGTAGAGAGTGGTTTTCACCCTCTGCCAGTCTGTAGCTGTGTTGTCCTGTGTGTTTGCTGCTTTACCTTGTTCTTATGAACCAGACGCTCACTGTATCTGCCAGTAAAGCTAGAACCCAACCTTCTGTTCCTCCCTAAGAACCTGCTATACATGTGGAGATGCTGATTTAAGAAGAAACAGGAGTGGTCTCTTATTTATTTCCAGAGCTGTATATTTAGTTGCACAAAAAATATATATATATTTTTCTGTGCAGTTTAAAAGCTCTAGTTACTTTTTCAGTTTAGTGAATATTCTTGATGGACAGACCAATAGAATTGGTCCAAAATGTCTTAGAAAGGTGAAACTCGTCTCCACTGCTCTAGAGTCCAGTGGCAGGTTGTTTTACACCACTGCATTCTGTGCTTTGCACTGCACTTGGTGATGTAAGGCTTGGATGCAGCTGCTCGGCCATGGAAACCCATTCCATGAAGCTCTCTACGTATTGTTCTTGAGCTAATCTGAAGGCCACATGACGCACCTCAGCATCCGCTGACCCCCTGTCATTTTACGTGACCTACCACTTTGTGGCTGAGTTGCTGTCATTCCAATCGCTTCCACTTTGTCATAATCCCACTGACAGTTGACTGTGGAATATTTAGCAGGTAGGAAATTTCATGACTGGACACGTTGCCCAGGTGGGATCCTATCACGGTACCACGCTGGAATTCACTGAGCTCCTGAGAGCGACCCATTCTTTCACTAATGTGTGTGTAGAAGCAGTCTGCATGCCTAGGTGCTTGGTTTTATACACCTGTGGCCATGGAAGTGATTGGAACACCTGAATTCAATGATTTGGATGGGTGAGTGAATACTACTACTACTAAAGCTACTTTATTATATATACACACAGTCTCTATGGGAACATTTTTATTTTTATCCATTTTTATCCACTTTTATTTTTTCTCCCTGCATAATTATTTTAAGCGCTACACAAATACAGCATATCTGGTATACAGATACAGAGAAAAACGCAGCCTCTAATTAGTGAATTCAGCTACTTTAAGGTGCCCCGACTGCTGACACAGATGTTCAAATGCACACACAGAGCTTGTACTGTATAATCTCCACCGAAAAGCACCGATTAACAACAATCAGACAACCTAGAGCAGCGACCTAACCTAAGGCCACCATTCCCACTGCCAACCATCGTTAAGAAGGATGTTATCCCCCAAGCTCTGGGCTGTGGAGCAGTGAAGCTGCATTGTCTGGAGTAACAGAGCACCATTTCCGGTGAGCCTGAGTGATGTTTGCAATCCAGAACTAATCATCCAGCGTCAGTACCTGACCTCACTAATGCAGTCAAATCCTGTCAACACCGTTCCAACATGTAGTTCAAAGCCTTCTCAGAAGAGTAGAAGCTGCTATTGATGCAAGGTGTGGCGGGGGGAGGGAGTGGGCAGTAGTCTATCCCTATTTGCTAATGAAAAAGACAGACATGTAGGAGAACATTTAGTTTTATGGAAACATTTCAATCTCTTTCAGCAATGATGCTCCGTATACAAGGAGCTGTTGAAGAACCACAACATTCAGTCCAGTTATTGTTCTGCGAGTACACTCTGAACTCTTCATTCAAATAAAGAGATTGGTCTTTTCTTGTTCTTCACAGTCTTCTCTAAAATAGAGGGAGTGAGTAGCGGGTGAGTGAAGCATGTGTACAATCTCCAAATGGTACGGCTGGACAGCAGAGCTTAGCTAGGCAACTTCAGCTGCTTTTGTGTGTTTCAACCATGTGATTATTAACCAGCTACAAGGCATCCACATATCTATCTCTATACATACACACACACACACACACACACGCACACACACAGTACACACACACACAGTACACATGGTGGTTAACTCTGGGTTGAAGCCTGTATATTCTCCCTGCTGCTGCTATCCTGGATTGTGATGATTGTATGTAGTTATATCCACAAATGCCAGTTAAGACTTTACTGTGCCAAAAGGATGCTTTATGTTAACTGTGTCCAGAAGCACCGTCCACTTCTCTGGGCTTGGAGGCATCTGGGATGGACCATGACACAGTGGAAACATGTATTGTAGTCAAACGCATAAATATTTCAGGTTTTTTTTTGGAAGATATGGATGTGCTCTGGACTGAACATGAAAAGGACCATCCAGACTGTTACCAGCAACTGTCTGCGCACGTTACGAAGTGATGGCTACGGAAGAAGAGGGTGCACGTGCAGGTCCGGCCTGTCTGCAGTCCTGACCTGTCCCCCCAAAAAATGCAACAACAAAGAACCCATACTGCTGTACACAATTAAACTAGCTTGAAGATAGAATGGGACAGAATTACACAGGAACACTCCTAAGGTGCTCCTAAGGCCAATAAGTGGTCTCCAGTAACCACACTGGATGTCTCCTTCATGTTTCTCTACTGAGGACATAGCAAGTAGATATTCACCATTTGTATCTCTCTCCACTGGAACGCTCACCCATCACTCCCATTCGTGACATGGTAAAGTTGCCATTTTGGAGCTACAAGTCATACATTAGTATATAGTCATTGGCCACTTGATTAGGTTGTATACCTTGTATTTACAGTCACTGTCCATTTTATCAGGTTAACATACCATATGTGTAGACTTCTGACTCTGGAGTTACTGACTTGTGTCCATTTGTTTCTTTGTATGATTTGTTAGCCCCACCTGTTCCCTGGTCTACAGTCAGGACAACCACTGAGCATGTAGTATCTGGGTGGTAAGTTGTTCTCAGCACTGTCAGTGAGTGTGGATAGCGGATGTTTGGTTTGGTGATTTATGATCACCACTGCTGGACAGTTTACACATCTCTCATTCTGTATTCACAGCAGTATACAAAGGCTTTGAACACCTTTGGTCAAATTACATATTTTGTTGACTTGAGTCGACATTCAAACACCTCAACTGTGCAAATTATATATGTCATATTTCTGCAAATTCTGTTATTTATTGAGTTTAACATACTGGGAAGGAAAAAGTGAAACATAATATAAAAAGTGTTATAACTAGCCCAGGCCATAAGCTTTATTTTCCCATCAATATGTTAGCTTCCACAAAAACATGGAAATTGTTTAGTGTAGCCCTTTGCATCTGAAATGCTCTACTTTATTTTTGAGGTGATGGAAATAAAGGAACAGGCAGAGTTTTGGGCTTAAACTTAGCCTTACATGGACACCAGACCGATAGCTGAGTTTGTTCCTTCTATACTTCCCGACTGTCACACGATGCTGCCGTCTTAACACGTAACTAGCTGTGGACCACCTGATAGAGTGAAAGAGAAAGACAAATTATTCCAAAGGCTAATTATGAGAACTTATGAGAGCTGAAAAGTGAAAAAGAGACATGACTGGACCTTCGAGGAAAACACAGAGACAGCAATCAGCCGTCTCTCCATGGTGCTTCATATATATATATATATATATATACACACACACACACACACACACACACACACAATCATACATACACACACAATCATCAAAAGAATAGTTGCACCCAGAAGGAATCAACCAGTTTTACGCTCGACCGCGCATGTAACGTAAGCAAGGATGGGCCTTGTCGCTGTGACTGACCCAACAGCCACGGTTGCGGACATTCAGCGAGCAATGATGCCCTCCATGAGTCATCCTGTTAGTGCCAGCACCATTGGTAGACGGCTACATGAACGCAGACCGTTATAACGACTGCCCTTAACACCACATCAGCGTCACCAAAGACAGCAATGGCATTGTGCCAGACTGTCATAGAGTGACTCAGAATGGCAGCGGGTCATCTTCAGTGACAAGTCCCAGTTTTGTCTCATGCGTCACACGGCCAAGAAGACCTGGTTTCACTCCATCTCCACCCCTTGAGCTCCATATAAATAAGTTGTTATCAGAATTATTCAGCTGAATTTTGACAGCATTGCAAAATGGTGTTTTGGTATCAATCAGTATGTCAAAGCATCAGTGGCCCCCTTTACCTGAGTTCCCCTTACAGAATAGTAACGAACATACAAGGGCAATTTTTTTTTCCCACCAGTGGCGCGCATATAGCTACTTACTGGTCCAATTGCACGCTAATCAGGAAAGTCCTCTAAGATGATTACAGAGTGAGCGGTTATGTTGTGTTCATTTGTTGGGGGCTGTTTTTATTGACATGAGGCAAGCCAGGCGTCACCTCCTGGTAATCAGGTGTTATATTGGGCCTAAACTCCATTAGCTGTGACTTTGTATATAGCATTAGCCGTTAGTGGTGACTTTGCGCAGCATGTGAAGTAGTTCTGGTTTTGCAGTGGAGGGATGATGTGAAAGGAAAAAAGCAGCCTTTTTCCATGACTGAGCCGGTCACAGTTCTAACAAATAGATGATATCATTTAAAGCTTTATGTGAAATAATTCCTCCCACCTTCCTTTCCATAACATTGCTATTAGTATTTTCTTTTCTCGTTTAAAAAGTATCGAAAACTCTGGGAAATACATTCCTTAAAAAAAAAAGAAAAAGAAAGGAAAAGAAAATCAGGCAGATGAGCCATTACTCGGATGCACCAAAGTGCTGCGGCATTACGGAGCACAGAATACAAAGGAGCGCACACACAAAAGAATGACAGATACATATTTGAAGGTGAAATTACATTTCAGTTCTCTTTTCAAGAGAGAGTGAAGCTGGTGCATTCTGAAACGGACAGGGAAGTCTAGGCAAGAAGGACTTGCCTTTTTTTTTTTGTTGTTCCCGATTCCCAAGCAGTAAAACACTCCCCGTCATTCATTTCAAAGTCCTCTGTGGGCTTTATTTTAGGTAAGGATCATTTCTCTAATTGAGGGAGGGGGTGAAAGAGTCTCAGAGCCATCCTAATTAGAACAGATATAGAAAGCTAAAGTAGTACCACGCTTTAATAAAAGAAATCTGTGGATCTGTGGTTATACAGGCTCCTTACGCGTATCGTATATACACAGTCATTTCAACCACAGATGCCAGTGGCTCTGTTTACATGCAAAGATGTTCAGCAATCTGATTGAACTCCTTCTGATTATAGACTGAGAGAAAGACTGAGGTGTTTATATATGCACTGTACTCAACAATCTGATCGTAATCTCCATTTACATGCAAACTACTAAGTAATCAGATCCAAAAATACACCCATCATCAAAAATATAGTTACACCCAGAAGGAAGAGTGGGATTGCAGTGCTATTGGGAAGGAAGATAAAGGTTACCAGGAACAATAAATGATAATACATTTAGACTGATATGGACAATATTTATTGAGCTACACATACAGAAGTAGTGTCTCCCAGTTGTAGAGGCTCCTAATCGTGTCCTGGATTGCTCATGCTGCACCAGGCCTTCTGGACATGTGACAACAAACCGTTTATCTTGGTGCAGACTACCGTGCCTCCACACACTGATTGGTTGGTCCTCTCCACCAAGACAAAATCGGGACTCATCTTTAAAGTTCTGAGTCACTCCATGACAGTCTGGAAAGACACCATTGCAGTCTTTGGCAACGTTGACGTGGTGTTAAGGGCAGTCGTTGTACCGGTCTGTGTGCATCTAGTCCTGCATCGTGCAGCCGTCTGCCAATGGTGCTGGCACTAACAGGATGATTCATGGAGGGCATCACTGCTCACTGAATGTCCGCAATCGTGGCTGTTGGGTCAGTCAGGCACAGCGACAAGGCCCATCCTTGCTTACGTCACATGTGCAGCCGAAACTTGAATCATTGGCATGTCTCACAATGTCAAACTTGCCCACCAAGTTTAATTCCTGTTGGTTGATCCCTTGTGGATGCAACTATTTGTGCAGCTATTTATTTGACGATGGGTGTG
>CM067489.1:25988269-26061044 GCA_034552555.1 Semaprochilodus insignis
ATAAACTTTGTCTCCTCAGCAGACCAGTTTCTGGATCTCGTCATACTGAACAGTATAAACTTCCATTATAGAGCAAATCCACATGCACAGATTGCAATCCGAATATGGGAATGTAATCAGATACAGACGTCTACATGACTGATGTAACTGATTGTTCCCAGGATTACCTCCCTCAGTAAGTTCAGTCGGATAGAAATTAGCCTCAATCAATTAGCCTTGCAGTGTTACTACAGTACTGAGGTTACATGTACTGTTGCTATTAAAAGAGACACTTTATTCCCTTGTAGCTTATGTCTGACTATTGTCCACACTCACACAAATGCACCCACACACTGGAGGAACTAGTCACGCCCTTCACAGCCCTTAGCAAAAAAAAGACCTATTCACACAGAGTCAGAATTTTACAGACAGAATAAACATGCATTAAATGTTGAAAACACACACACACACACACACACACACACACACACACACACACACACATATATATATATATATATATATATATATATATATATATACACATACTACAATAATGGAATTTGTCATAACTGATAGCTACTGATAGCTCTTATGTTGTCTTTTCAGGCTAATGACTCCAGTGACAGACCAGTAAACAGAAAACTGATGTGTTATTAAGCAATTTAATTAAATCTGAATATGTATCGGAAAACAACGTTATTGCTGTTGCTACTTTCTTTGTTAAACACAGATCAGGTGTCAAAACAAAATGATTACTAACTGTAGGCGTGCTTTGGTTTCATATATTGCTTATGTCAGTAATAGCTTATGCCTCCCCACTGCCAATATGTATACGTACACCTCTTTGTATCTATACTCAATGTCTATTTTATCACCGCCACTTACCATATAGGAGCACCTTGTAGTACTACATCTGCAGACTGTCCAGCAGCGCTGCTGTGCCTGATCCACTCACACCACCTCCACGTTAGTGTCACCGTCAGTGTTACTACAGTGCTAAGTTACATGTACTGTTGCTTAGTCTGACGATTGTCCACACCCACCCAAATGCACCCACACACTGGAGGAACTAGCCATGCCCTTCACAGCCCTTAGCAAAAAACAAGACCTGTTCACAGAGTCAGAATTTTACAGACGGATAAAAAACACATTTACAGTATATTAAACACACTAAGAACTGACCCTGGCATAACAATTTTAAATCAGAGCTGCTTTATTTGTTGTGTTGTATAGATACATTAAAATCAGGCTGACCAATGAGAGCTCTGTTCTGATGGTTGCACCTCAAACAAAAGTGTATCGGGATGGTATCAAACTCATCTCGCTTGGAGCAAAGCACAACAAGCTCATTCAGCAAACAACACACTTGCTTAACTAGAGGTTAAAGAAAAATACAGCAGAGCAGCTGGAAGACCATGAATGATGAATGAATGTAAGAGGTGGTGAGCTCCCCGTGTTGTTGTCTGTTTAGGAGAAAGGGATATACCCAGTTTATCTACTGCTAAAATGCAGTGCTGAAGAGCGTTACAACATAAACTGCTCGGACTGGGTGTGAAGGAATTACAATCCTTTTTTTTTTCCCTCATTGATGGAAATAATCATACTTAGTGTGAATAGAGCCATAACCCTGTAAATAAACACTGCAGAGCACATAACCTAAACCATGTAGAAGTCCAGGCATGGTAACGTTACAGTTACAGCAGTCAAATCAAAGGATGTTCTACATATTATACCACTATTGAAACTGTAATAACAGGTAATCATGAACGTTTTGCATACTATATCCCATTTCTGCTTATAGCTCCCCCACTGATTCTGACCCACGGGCCCTCTTTTAGATTAGACTCGTTAGATTCAACTTCATTGTCATTAAACATGTACAAGTACAAGGCAACGAAATGCAGTAATGCAGGGAAATGCAGGTAATACCACTGAGCAGGGCTGGACTGGGAACTACATTTAGCCATGGCAATCACATCCTCACATCTTGTGGGCCACTAATGTGTCAAGGTCTGTGCACTCCAGTATTCACCTTGTAAATGCCATTTGTCCCAGGTGGTCTCCTTTCACTTTATATAGGACCACAACAGGATAAAGACCATGCATTTCTCTCTCTCGCTCTCTCAGCGGCCTACACGTATAGCATCCCTCCGGGAACTGTCCCGGGTTTCCCGATGGCCAGTCCATCCCAGCCATGGAGAAAATGATTCGTCTTCTTTTCAAGGTTACAAAATTGCTCTCCACGGTTCCATCTGCATATACTAATGCTATGCATTTTGCTGCGGATGTTGGGTCACTCCACACATGACAGACAATTTCTCCCTCTCCGTGGTTCGTGTAGGTCTCCCAGATCCTTCAGGTCACTGATGCATGCCTACTTCTATCCACTCCCACCATCAGCGTGCTATGGTAGTATCTGCACGACCAGTATGGCGTGCAATACGTCAATAACACCGCCCTGTTTCCCGGAACCCTACGAAAGACCGCTCTCGAACTCCAACTGCTCAAATTGCTTTTGAACTTTCCTCAGAGGGTAACTTCGCTTGAATAGGATGCTATCAAGGCCATAGCAAAAGACATATAGGGGACCTGCTCAGTACAGCTACATGCATTATGTACCAAAACGTGTACTGAGTGTGCATCGAGTGTGGCTCTCTTTAATAACACATAATGAATCATGTTTCAATACAACTTTTTGCTTTTAATAAATGCCTCAAATAACGCAACACTGCTGCACTGGCATTAGTCTGCGAGCCCTGCAAACCACCTTTAGCATCAATTATTTGGAAGGATTTTGATTATTCACAAATCATTGCTACAGACACAGAGCTATGGAGCAAAAACAAACACCCATCTAGAGATTTGCAAAGTGCTGAGATTTATAGCTTTTGTCCGTCTGGAAATAAGCGTCTGCGGTTATTGTCATTTGCGCATACAAGATGGCTCTAAGTGGCACATGAATAGGCTCTGTAAATATTCAAAAACGGCTCAGGGCCCACAGAGTTAAAAGCAGTAAAAGACTTGACATTACCATAGATTATGCAGAATGCGGGATGTGTTTTGGCCTGAGAATAATGTGTAAATGGAAAAAAAAGGCTCTCCGAGTCGAACTGTAAAAGGACCCGCAAAAAAGGTCATTCTGTTACAGCTGGTCATCTCACAATAGCTCTAATGAAGCGAGCGAATTAGGCACAACGTCTGCCTTCTAAAGCGCATTACCCTTCATGGAAAACACTTTTTCGGAATTAATAACTACTGTCCTCCAAAATGCCTCAGTCCAAAACTGCACTTTCTCTTTCTTTCTTTCTTTTTTTTCTCCTTTTTTTCTGATTTACATTGAGTTGGCTGGAAATAAGACACCAGCCCCAGAGAGAGAAATGTCACGTATCATTTTTTTTTGTTATAGCAAACATTATGCTAATGGCTGTTATGCTAACTGTTACGCGTGTGACACTTCTGGAGTTAGCATTTTGAAGGGAGGCTAAAAGGGGCCTGCTGAAAAAGTACCGAGAGCTTTCAGAGGTTAGCAAAGGCCATTAATAATACTGTGCCTTTAACCTTATCTCTCTGTGCTAGTGTGTGCGTGTGTGTGTGCGTGAGAGAGAGAGAGAGAGAGAGAGAGAGAGAGAGACTGATGGGCCTGTAGGACTCCTCAGGTACCGCTCTGCCGAGACCGGGCCAACAAATCTCCTCATGTACCTGCAGCCCCTTCAGCGGTGATGCATCAGCCTTAGCACACCTACTGCTGCACTGGACACGTAGCAATGAAGCACCCTAACAAATGGGGCTTCAAATACGCATGCACGTACACACGCACACACTCCAGTGCAAGCGCCAAGGATGATGTCATCAACACGGCACCACCCACTGTCAATGTCACCTTCACCTCTTGGTTCAGCTGCTATTGAGGCTTGAAGCTCGTATTTTACAGCCTCCCCGTGGCCTTGATGGCCGAGAATGGGCGCCACAAGAATATGGCAATTGAATAGGCACTGGCAGTGAACCGTGGCCCCTGGCGTTCGTTTTATATGCTGTCGGCTTGTCATGGCCATGGTGGGATTGCTACCAATAGACCCGTACGTGTATGTATTTCTGCATTTGAATGTCATGTATATTTGTAGTTTGCCATCCTGGCCCTGAATCACGAGCACTTAATGTGTTCTAATGTGACGGTTGCAGAGAAACAGCTCATTAGAGTCTTAATAGTAAGCCAGATGCTAAAGCCCTTGGGTAGAGGATCGTAATAACAATCATCGTTATGACCAAAGATCATAGCTCTGAAGGGGGGGTTATGCTTATCTTGCTTTTTCAGTGCTGTTAACTCTTTAGGCTAACGAACGGATATCTGGTTAATTGCTGTTACGGATTTTGCGGTTTTGCTTTCACACACACAACAACTCCAAGTGAACCGTGGCTCAATTGCTACAAATGTCACTTATCTGCATACAGGTGTGCAAAATGGTAGGCACTAGCTTCATCTGTCGGCTGTTTTGGTTTTCTTGGATGCAAACACTCAAGTGGCAAAGATCAGTGCTTTTTGGATACATACATGGCAACACACAACGGTCCTTTCCCAGCCGTCATGAAACTTGAAAAGAGGTGTATCGCTTTGATAAGTCAAAGCAGTCACTTTACAAAATGAGCCAATCATGCAACTCCACACACAGTGCCGGGAGAGGAAAGCTGGAAGCAAACCCCAGACCACCGATGTAAAGACTACCAGAAATTGTGAGGCCTCTAGACCACTCCTGGGCTTGAAAAGTTTTCACACTTGACCAAATGTACTGAAGTTGGAAAAAAGCCCTAGTGTAGAGTAAAAGCAGAGATATCCATTTAAAAACAATAAACAATCAATCAATTAGAGAAATCGGTAGTCGAAGGCCTCCTCTTCAGATGAGCTAAAAGTCGTTCATTGGCAAAGTGCAACATATACTTCCTCACCAATATGAGCAACACTGTATCATTTTACTGTCTTCTATAAAGGTAGCTTTTCTTTCAGTTGTTTACCTGTAGAGTTTCTCCTGTGCACAAATGGAATGAGTACCTGCAACTCAAACAGCTAACAGGGCACTCTGGGACATCCCTTTGGAATATGGAAATCCGCTCGTTACAAGGCAACTAATTACCAACTGTTTATCCGTTCAGCCTCAATTGTTTGCACAGTTGCTATTAAGCATTTTGTTTTGTCCGGGCCCCAGCCATATGAATCCTCCAGTAATATCGTCCTTACAGACATTGCTTACATGCCCAGTCACATTTTACATAGGCTGGGACTTTGTTTGTACTGGGAGAGTTTGGGTTATACTGGGATAGGCTTGAGCTGTACTGGAAATATTTTTGTGGTACTGGGAAGGATTTTTGATTGTGCTCGGGGGAGTTTTGGTTGCACTGGAAGGTGTTTCGATTGTCTTGGGAGGGGTTTTGGTTTTACTGGGATGAGTTTTGTTGTACTAGGATGGGTTTGGGCTGTACTGGGTTGGTTTGGGTTGTACTAGGAGGAGTTCTGAGTGTATTTGGAGGGTGTCCTTTGTACAAGGATGGGTTCAGGTTGTGCTAGGAGGAGTTTTGAGTGTATTGGGGGGGTGTTCTTGGGTTTGGATTGTACTGGAAAGAGTTTTGGTTGGTTTTGGAGATTTTGGAATGTGTCTCAGAGAGATGGATGCATTTTTACTGCTATAGTGTGGCTCATGTGGCTCATGTGTCTCTTACCACAGCCTGAAAAGGGTTTGACCAGAATAGTTTTAAATGCATTATAGATGCGTTTACACTTGCATTTTTATGTGTCCTGGCCTGCAGATAATCCTGATACTTAAGACACATGAAGTGACCATTATTATGTGACACTCATGTTTGAATGTTTTATTTATTGAATCTATATGAGTAGTGCACAAAATGATCTTGAGCTTGATGTTTAGCAGCGCTCTCAGTGCATTTCTCTGTGGTATAGCTGTGTTCTGTGCCATCTGCTACTATACGTGATGCTATGCGGCATGGCTTTTAGGTCATAGGTCTTATTTTAATTAAAATGATCCATTTTCATATTAATTTAATCAGTTATCAAATACTAGAAATGCTCACCATCATGAGAAAACTTCAATGAATGGACCAATAGAAATGTTTCAAATGCCTTCTCCTGTAAAGTTACCATTTTGTAGGTGCACGCGTTTGTGGACAGCGTTGGCATATTCACATATGTACCTCTAACTCTTTAATAAACACCTTTAATGTTAATAAGCAACATGGCAACTAAGAAGCAACAGAGGGGATGAAACCATCTCAAGAAGCTCTTTACTTTTTTTGCCTTACAGATTTCTGCGTTAGCCTGTAAGAAAGCCCATCCGATAGGGCAGATATCGAGGAGATTAGCTGGAGGTGTGAGGAGAGGTGCGGGAAGCGTTGGAGAGGCAGTATACATGAGTAAGAAATGGAGCAGCGAAGGGAGAAGGACCAGCTGCAGGCTAGAAGGAATAAATAGACAGTACAGGCAAAGAGGATGCAGCAAGAAACAGTGGCGGAGCGAGGGAGGGAAGGATGGAGAGAGGGACAGATAGAGGCGGCCCCTGGGCTTCTGTCAGACTGGTTTAGTTCATCCAGTCCGTGAGTGCGGATGAGGGACATCTGGGGGGGTAGACAGTGACTGACATGACCGTTTGCCTCTTTGCCTTACTGGTGTCCAGCAAAACCAGAAGAACTACCTGCATCTGTAACTGCAGGAGAGTGCAGGACAGCGCTGCGCAAACATCAGAATTCAAGGGATTTCAGTTCATGGGCTGCCATTCGAACCAAATTGACCTCTATGACCCTAGGTGGTGAAAGAACAAGACGTGGTGGTGAAAGAACAAGACCAACCTCTATTAGGCTGAATATCAAAGGAGACTTGTTCGGTGGCCCATATATCCATGGAAGTACATTGCATGCCACCATCTTTGCTCCATTAGTACTTGTTTGAGACGATGACCCATGGTGTAAATTGAGTGACTGACCACATTAGAACACCACAATGATTTACTGATGGCATCAACTTCAAACCAGCATCCCTGATAAAAGTCAAGCCTGGGCACAATGCATAACCAAGAACAAAAAAAAGAAAAAAATAATTTACATGATTTCCCACTTTCTGCAAATGCAGTTGATCAGTCAAGTCACAATTGGTGTCTAAGTTTTGTTTCTTTAGTTGTAGCTTAACTGGAGCTACTAGTCTATCTGTGCCAACAAACACTTGAAGTCAGTAGTCACCCTAACCCCAATGTCCATCAATACATCTCCCAAAACTTCTCTCACCCTGCTCAAACTGCATCCAGGTCTTAGCTCAGGTCTGTTAACTCTGCTGACACTTCAATGTGGTTTAGGACATAGTGTAACTCACAGACTCTGGTTTGGGGGTTGAGGCAGGTTGCAAGGACTGAGTGCCTGTATGTGGGGCATTTTGATACTCACAGTTCAGATAACAGGCAGGCAGCATCAGAGACAAATCCACAAGAGCAAAATCCAAGAGACAAAAGCAGGTGATCAAAACCAGTGAAACAAACCCAAAGAAACACAGAGACCCATATATATATATATATATATATATATATATATATATATATATATATATATATATATACATATATATATACATATATGCAGGTGTGTGAGAGAGGAGGAGAGTGGGTGGAGCCAGTGCAAAGCCAGAAAAGAGGTAACAATAGTATGTCAGAAGCCATGTGCAGTACCACACATGCTCAGGAGAAGGCTGTGTGTAACAGACGCATTCCATACTACAAAAAGAGTAGAGTACTTCTCCATCTAGCTAAAACAAAGTGCAGCCATTTATGACATCCAGAATCATTTCCTATTCAGCACAGTTCAGTATCATTCAGAGGAAGACAACTAAAGTTGGGGGTAAAGGAAATTTTTTGTAACACTGACGCAACACAGGGTAATGCTGAAGAGAGAAGCCGAAAAATCTATACTGAATTTGAGGACTGCAAATTTAAGTTTTGATCTGAACCTAAAGATACATGTGAAAAAAAGAGTTGCTTGGATTTTGGACCCACCAGTAAACCAGATCCCTCCAAAGGTTGCTAGAAAGCATGGCAAAGGTTAAATAGCCAAACCACATAGGATCCTCAACTGGAACTTCAATTTAAAAATGAATATATAATAATATAACCCATCTCATGCAGTTTGAATATTCCCACACAGTTCCTGCAGATTTTGTAGTAGGGGTGGAGCAACGCTAGGCTTTCTAGATGTGTGATGTGTGACAACAGACCAAGTTCATCTTGTTGCTGACCACGGTGCCTCCACACACAGATTCATTGGTCGTCTCCACCAAGACAAAAGCGGGACTCGTCACTGAAGATGACCCGCTGCCATTCTGAGTCACTCCATGACAGTCTGGCACGACACCATTATCTTTGGCAACATTGACGTGGTGTTAAGGGCAGTCGTCATAAAGGTCTGGGTGCATGTAGTCCTGTGTCATGCAGCCGTATGCCAATGGTGCTGAATGCTGAATGTCTGCAATCAGTCAGGTACAGTAAAAGGGCCCATCCTTGATTATGTCACATGTGCGCCTGGGCGGGAAACGTGACTCATTTGCATGTCTCATGATATCAAACCTACCCACCAAGTTTCATTCCTGGCGGTTGATTCCTTCTGGGTGCAACTATTTGTGCAACTGTTATTTTGATGATGAGTGTTCATAAAATATGTCTAGGGTTGATGCATTGCTTCAAATTCTACGAAAAAAAAAATTCTGCATGAAAATTTCTTGCCTCAATTGGAATTACACATAATATCAAGAACTGGAATTTCATGAGGCGTTCTCCATTCAAGTCGAAATGGTTCGCAGGCCTGGCACAGGAATAAAGATGACCATACATCGAAATTTATAAATCCGATTTAATGGAGTACTAATGATGGGGAGAGATGCCCCCCCCCCCATTTCTCTCTCTCTCTCTCTCTCTCTCTCTCTCACTGCAGTGGTAGTGCTGCTTTGCTGAAGTGATGGTTGCCAGGTTACTGCTTCTCAAAATGCACAATCATAATTATTTTGAATAAATAACAAGGGGTCCATTAAAAAAAGGACATGAGCGAAAATCTAGATTCTGGTCATGTAAGAATGCAGGGGTAGCAGAGCTCTAACAAGCTGCCTTCCTCCATGTGTGGGCGCATGTGCACATGCATGTTCGGGGGGGTTCTGTACTGGAACACAGCCTTCCTCTCCGGAATTATAATTTGGGAAGCGCCAAAATGAGACTCCCCGTTAGCTCACTATCAAACTTCGATCTGCCCACAATAACCACACAGTAAGACCTTACGGAGTGTTTGATTTGGCTTGTGTGTGCTAACCAAACTCTTCTCTCTGGGGCGTAATGGCGCAGAAAGGTCGAGAGGAGTGTTTGAGAGTGTGTCCTTGTTGTCAGATGAGGAGCGGGGAGTGCGTGGCGTGTTTGTAAACACGCTGTCTATTAGGTCCTCCTTTGGAGCATGGCATATGCATAGATAATGTTCGTTCGCAGCCCGCCAGTCCATAAAACTCCCGCCATATCGCCATTAAAAAAGCCTTTCTTTTTCCAGATGGTCAGTTTTTCTATTGGGTCCCAGAGGCGTGCATATACAAACACAATTTGAACAGCGCTGAGTGAGTCTATCCAGGCGTGGCCGCTTTTTTGTGCACCAGAACAATTCAATTAGAAAGAGAGAGTTCGCTTCCAAATAACTGATGAAAGATATACAGGATATTCAGATCTCACTCGTGCTCTCTGACTTCTATAGACCACTGTGGTTTTAAGTAAGTGTTTGACATATGAATATGTGAACACTGGGTAAACGTAGCTTTGGCTTTCCAGTCCAGACGGGCCATGTATGAAACCTGACATTTGGAGACTGGCTTGGAGCCACCTAGACTGGCTTTACACAATGAAACTTTCATCCAACAGGGTACAGCTTGTCAGCTGCCTGCAGTAGTTGCTCAAAGCAATCAAACTTGCACATAATACGTATGCACTCCACAACAACCGCCTCGGGGGGTTGGGATATGGGGCACTGAAGCAGTGACGTGGGGTAATATGGCTTTCTGACTAAAAATGATTTTAAAGAGCCAAAATCACTGACCCTTGATAAAGATCTTAAATTGTGGAGAATAAAAAAAAGTATTGGAAGCAAAATTTTGAACCTTCAAAATAGAGATTATCTATATCAATATCTCATCAACTATGAAGCTGCAACCTTAAAGAAGACCCATTATTTTCATTGTTCATATATTTCTTTTTCTGGGGGGGAAATAGATTTGAATGCCTCAATTTTCCCAAAACAAAGTTTTTTATTATACTGTACATCTCTGTTCCTCCTATGTCTTTAAGCTCCGTCTCCCAATGAGTTCAGTGTGCTCTAGTGGGTCAGCTTACTCGCTCTGTTCTGACTGGTCACCTATCAGAGTGTTGTGCTACCTTCACACCATTCTTAGACTGGTGTTGGCTCTGCCCTATCAGTTCGAGCCAGAGTCCGATTCTAAAAGTCTGGTAGAACACGTTAGTAGATCCACCTTCATGTCACACGTCCATCCAGCCCCTCGCAGGTTAATACACCCGCGAACTCCAATCCCCAGAATCCCTCTGGCGATCATGTGACTTCCCGCTCGCAGCCGGCAGCCAATCCCAGATCGGCCTCACCCGAATTCTGATCGCACCTGTGTTACTTCCTATATAAACTGCTCTGTCGCACTGCCTCTTTTCAAAGTGACGTTTCTGTTTGCCAGTGCGTACCCGAGCCTTTCTTTCTCTTGTTGTCATTTTGGTTTCTGAATATTCCTGCCTGTTCTCTGACTACGATTTTGGATTTCCCTTCATTGCTCCTGGTTGCCGTTTCCCTGACCTCTCGCCTGCTTTTCTGTTTACGTTCCTGGTTTGCGTCTCTTTATAATAAATCCTTCAAAAGCCTATACTGCTCACATCCGGTTTTCACCGGACCCTGACACTTCACAGGTCAGTGGTCAGTTCTTACTGTTTTATCTGTCTATGCATTGGGTGAGGGTATGCCAAATGGGTTGCCAGTAGGCGGGCAATAAGGACTGTGTTACTAGATGATGTCACCTTGTAACAGAGAAAAGGGCTGGAATAGCAGTGAGGTGTTTCAGCTAGCTGAGAAAAGTGTTTTCTGTCTGAGAGAGTTTCTACCTCTGGTGTGTACTTTGGGCTTCATAACTCTGTAGACTGTTGACATGCATAGAAGGCTACATAACACAGTAAAGGAAAGAGAGGAAAACATAAAAAAGCATAACAGACTTTATGGTAGTAAGTATAACTCCCTGTAGCTACACTCATTGTCCATTTGTATCAGCTCTGCCTACAATATAGAGCACTTTGTAGTTCTGCTATCTGTTTCTCTGTATACTTTGTTATCCCCTTTTATCTTATTCTTCAGTGGTCAGTACCCCCAGAGGACCACCACAGAGCAGGGTGGTAGGTCATGCTCAGTGACACTGACATTGTGGTGGTGTGTTAGTGTGTGTTGTGCTAGTACAAGTGTCTCAGACACTGCTGCTGGATGCATGAACATATACGTCTATTCAGTGTACCGTAGTTTAGCCCCGCCCATTCATTTTCATGCTAAAAGAAGTGTTTCAACCTGGATAGTTTCTTGAACGAGCTACAATGCAATACAATGCTACAATGCTGCCAGTCAGAACGGAGGTATTTTACATAATCTTAAAAGGCTCAAATGCAGCATATTTAATTCCAATGGATACATAGAGATTAGAAAAGTCAAACAATAGAATTGTTCAGGTATACGCATGTCATACATGATGTTTTTCATGGTTCCTGTCAACAAACAACAAACATTATATATATATATATATATATATATATATATATATATATATATATATATATATAGATGACAGAAATTGTAACAGACACTGCAAGCCGCCTCCTCACTTCATGATTAAAAACCCCACTCAGATCATGTGATCCTATACTGGAGAATGTGTGGAGAACAACTACAGACAGGGATGGATTACTGGCTGGACTATTAGGAGGGCCTCTGACTGCCAAAAGGCTCTAAAGTGCCCAAATACTTGGAACTGTCCACTGCATACATACACACTAGATGAATGAACAGACATTGACTACGTACAAATGACTAAAAGAATGAAATAAATGAAATGTTATCTGTGCTAAGCCCCTCCTCTCAATAATGGCTCAGGAGTTGATGATGCTGTTCAGATGGGTTGTTTTAAAACCTGTGATAGTGGCACCAATACACTCAGAAAAAGTCAACCAGTTTGTCTTGCACAATCCTCAGTGGCCTCCTAAGACGTCTGGGCTCAGGAGCCACACAAGACCATTCTGTGTGCCTTGACTATGGATAGTCTCAAGACTGCATTGAAACATTTCTGGGAAGCAGAATGGTCTTTAGAAACTTCAGCAACGAGCAGTGTGAGGTTGTCTTGACTTGAGAAGACACAAAATGCTGATAAACACTATAAACTATTCACTCATACCATGTATTTTGCTGTCATTTAGGATGTCTGGGTTTGCTATTTTGAGGGGTGTATTGCCGATTTGGGACAATGTAAACCAGAATTTGGGGCTTAGGCTTAAAACTTGATGTGGTTTGGTTCAGGTCCAGACAAATTTTTGTTTGACTCAGATTCAAATCTTGACTAACTATGATGTTCAGTTCGGGTCAGGCTTAGAAAAAAAATGTGGGGCCTGGATTGGACTCGAACTAGGCCTGCAGGATATGAGGAAAATCAGCAAAATGTGATAACATTGCTCAGTACTGTGATGATGATGATGACGATGATGATGATTACATGGCTTGCGAATATAAGGAATACTGAAGTGTGCATATTAGCTGTATAGTCCCTACATCTTCCTGTTTAATAGATTCACTGCTAACATAGACCCGAAACACTGAATATCCTATACTCACTGAATAAAGACATGAAATTAATTTTGTGAATGTTTTAACTGGTCATATTACAGGAAATGCAGTGTTCGCTATGATACACAATCTAGGCTAAAAATATCAACAAAAAACTTCAGTTTTAACTCTCTTAAAGGTGTGAGAAATCACCTGAGTAGGGTAATATAATTCAATCTACATGCAGCTCTCATGCAGAGATCACATGATCAGAAATCCAGCAACAATCACAGCAGCAAGTCATATTTTCATTGTTGATCTCACTATATCATCTTCCTAAAGTTTACATCAGTAATGAACTTTGACTGAAACGTACCTAATAGCATGTAATACCTGCACAAGTATGAATAACAGCTGCGGCCGGATTTGACATGGATTGGACAAGTTTCTGGGTGTAGGGCACATCATTGTTCGGACACTCTTGCATTAAAGAATCATGCTGTTGGTCCAGATTTGGTGGATGTCCTCACTGGCACAATTCTGAGGAGAATTCCCTGTAGACTGGGATTTTAGCCACTGCTGGTAGACCCGTATGACCGTACGCTTCCATACACCTGCAGATTCAGCTACTTCCTTCACACTATGGTCTTTGGCACGCCCAAATGCAATCACTCCTTTAGCCAATCATTAACATCTGCTTTGGAGCCGTTTTCCACATATGGAACGAGACATTCACTGCACTGTAGCACCTCTTCTCAATCTATGAATCCCGTCACTCACAAGCCGCAGGTATTTACAGCCCCATCATCCTTGTGCAATGTCATCTACAAGAGCCTGAAGTTACTACCACCTTTAACACACAAGGTGAATTTTTTGTCCTGTGAACTTATATAAAGGAGATTTTAATAATTGGTCAGCACCAGTTAGAACCAAACCTTCAAGCCTGTTTAAAGCTTGGTTAAAGCTCTCAACTGGTTTCAAAATGTGCCTGAACGGCACTTACTGAACTCTTCAGCATCATGCATTGTGTTGTAGGAATATCCATCTTCAAAGAAACAATAAGACACTTAAAAACCAGCTACTAAACATCATGTATGACATTCACACATGCAAGCCTTTCTATTTGGCTGCTAACGCACTCCTATACAAATCACTGCTTTTGTTACACAAACCCAAGAAAATGGCAAAAATAAACATGTTCCCCCAAGGAAAACATGTAAATACAAAAAATAAAGTGGGATAAGAGCCCTTTAAAAGCCACAATTTACTCCACTTTGTTCAATCTCATAGCCCTTTCCCCCCAAATTCATATCAGACAGAATCCAAGCTATATTAAACATGTTTTGTGTTTGTGATTAAAAACCTGTGTTACATAAAACAGTGTGCGCACCCTTTGATGATTTAGGTCACTGCATATATTAGTATTACAAGAGTTTGAATTGGGCTAAGAACGCTTGCATGCATCGTGCACGCTATTAGCAGCCTAGTGCATAGTGAGTTACTGTAAGCAGAAAGAATTTCCCAGTTTTTCCACCTCCGATTTTCCCAGGACTACAGGCTGTAGCTATGTTTTCCACCACTCCTTAACTGACATGTTAACCTCCATTATTCCTCTGGTTTTCTGATGCTGTGGGGCTAAACATGCTTTTAAATGTTTGTACCTACCAGTGTTTATTAAAATGTATGCTAGAGGTCAAAGCACTCATCTGAATGGACACAAAAGGTCTGCCAAGAGATCATAACCACCTCATTCACTGAATTATATTATGAGTGGCTACAGCCATGCTTCTCCATCATAATTCCTTTCATAGAATATCTAGAGAATTACGTCGTCTGTTGCACTAGCAGGTACGTACTGCATTAATGTATATACGGCCCGATCTGAACCTGGTGAACAATAGTGGTGTGGTTCTGCCAACTGGGAGGGTGCTGCAGGTAATCACCACTTCTTATTCGTAAAACTGGCCTAGTCTCATATTGAGCTCTGTTGCCTCTGTGTCATTGATGCCAAATAGCATAGCACCACTGCTTGTTATCAGCCACAGCCTAGGCTTACAGTAACTGTTTCTATAACAGTTATTTTGTGATGAGCCAGGCGGGAATCAGACGCTTGCGGTAAAAGGGTTTTATTACAGATCAGTCAAGATGAAGACGTGGTCAAAAAACAGGTTAGGTTTTCAGGTCAAAACCAGAACAGTATGAAAACTGAGACTGAGGGACATTGAAAGAGTATTTAGAGCCAGGCAAAGGGTCAGATTACCAAAAGAAGACCAAATCAATCAAACCAGACAGGGGAAAGGCCAACAACACAGTCAAAATAGCAAAGCAGGAATGTAAGTTCAAGCAAGGTGGCAGACTGTGATTGGCCAGAGCAATGAATGAAGGAGTGACATTGGAGTTGCCATTGCCTTCAAATTGGGTCAAACGCTTTAGACAGCCCAAGCTTTTCACAATAAGTTGCTGGCATCATGGCCCATTCCTCCTGGCAGAATATAACTGAGTGTAGGCCTCAGTGTAGGCACACGCCTTTTCAGTTCTGCCCATAAATATCCTGCTTCTAAAGCCTTGATATCATTTTCGGCACATTCAACTTTCTGTATGTAAATTTCTGACCCACTGTTATTTTAATACAGAGAAAGGGAAAAGATCTGTTTAAAATTATTTTTAAATGATTGAATGTGTTATGTACTAAATACATATCAAATAGATACAGAAAAAAAACTTGCTAAAACTATAGTTTGTGGAGGGGATGAATATAAGTTCAATGACTTCAAACTAAGTGTATATAAACTTATGATTTCAACTGTACACACATATACACTACACATATACCAATCAGCCATAATATTAATATCACCTACTTATATCTACACTCCTACACTACATCAGCTCCACTAACCATATATGACCATACACTTACTGAGTTACTGTACACCAACACACTACTTACAGTACACTAACACATTACACTTACTGAGTTACTGTACACCAACACACTACTTACAGTACACTAACACATTACACTTACTGAGTTACTGTCCACCAACACACTGCTTACCGTACACTAATACATTACACTTACTGAGTTACTGTCCACCAACACACTGCTTACAGTACACTAACACATTACACTTACTGAGTTACTGTACACCAACACACTACTACAGTACACTAACACATTACACTTACTGAGTTACTGTACACCAACACACTACTACAGTACACTAACATTACACTTACTGAGCTACTTATAGTACACTAACATGTTACACTTATTGAGCTACTGTACACTTATAATTTTTAAGTTAACCAAAACAGACTCAGACATCATTCAGAGGTCTGAACTCTGCAAGGTGAGTATGTAATAAGTACACTTATTAGGCTTTAATAAATGAGACAGGCATGCAACCCACAATAGTTGCCTCATTAATTTTCCATAAAATGGATTATGGATTACATAAAATCATGCAATTAATTGCTTAGGCTTGCATGGTACAGCAATCCCAGGAGAGAACGATTAGGGCATAATCGTATAAGAGTTAAATGGTCTGTCAAGCTCAGGTCTGATGGCTTGAACAATCAAGACCCTACTCCTTCTCTCCACAACAGGGAGAGATGCTGCTGCACTAAAAGAATGCTGAAAGTTTAATCCAAAAAGTTTAAAGTCATATTTTCCCATCGCTCAGGTCAAGATTGTCTATGGCTCACAAACCTAAGATCTAATCTGGGCTCGGCACAAAACTCCTGGAAGACCTTGATTGATGATGCTGTTTCAGATTGTTCTAGGCCTGCCTCCGTATCCGTGCAACTTCCGAGCAAGCAGTCCGACGAGGCCTGAGCAGAATCTCCAAGTGGTCCAGGTGTGGAGAGGCGACCCTGGAGGCATTCTTATTCCCACAGCGTGCGGAGGACTGCCAGTTCACAAAAGCCTGCCGAGGTGAGCGCCTGGCTTGATCCAGGCTCTAGGGCTATTTGTTTTTCAGTGAAAATGGAGTTTGGCCACTTCATTTTGGTGGGTGGCAATAAGGAAATTAGCAGAGCACTTCAACAAAGTGGATCAAATTGACTTGATTTTCGCAGGTAAAAAGTTTTCTAGCAACAAACTGAACTATAAATGTTTAACACTGTGCAATGTGACCTAGTGGAATGGCTGAAGATCATTCTTGTGTTTAGAGTTACACAGCCCTCCGGAATTAACATCTTTGGTAAAAATGAACCAGACAAACTATAAAACAATGTACTAGCTTTAGGTACGGGTATCGAGAACTGGCACTAATTCTAAAGTGGGTTCCTTCTTACAAGGAGCATCTTCTCCTATACTGCTGAGTGAGGGCAGAGAACACACAAAGGGATCAGCTACCATCCCTTTTTGCAAAACCTCTCTAGATCCTCAGTTAGTAGGTCCTCAGAGTCCTTGGTGTATACACACATCATCAAAAGAATACTTGCACCCAGAAGGAAGAGTGGGATTGCAGTGCTATTGGGAAGGAAGATAAAGGTTACCAGGAACAATAAATGATGATCATTTTATACTGATATGGGCAATATTTATTGAGCTGCACATACAGAAGTAGCCACCATGTTTGCTAACACAACATCTAACTCATCGTTGTAGAGGTTCCTAATGGTGTCCTGTGATAATCCATCACATGCAGCTTGAAGATTTTCACTCAGTTCCTGCAGATTTTGCGGTAGGGGTGGAGATGGAGTGACACGTGACATATACCTCAACAAATGGTTTAGTTCTTCGTCTCCACCAAGACAAAAGCAGTATTCACCACTGAAGATGACCTGCTGCCCTTTTGAGTCACTCCATGACAGTCTGGCACGACACCACTGCAGTCTTTGGCAACGTTGACATGGTATTAATGGCAGTTGAGGGCATCACTGCTTGCTGAATGACTGCAATCATGGCTGTTGGGTCAGTCAGGTACAGCGATAAGGCCCGTCCTTACTTAGGTCACATGCGTGGCCGAGCGTGAAATCTGAAGCGTTCGGATGTCTCACAATGTCAAACATACCCACCAAGTTTCATTCCTGTCGGTTGATTCCTACTGGGTGAACTGAGTAACCTGATTAAAACGTTTTCAGTGAATCCCATGCACACAGTACCATTCATCTGCTCCTAGCTTCTCAGGCTTTAAAAACAGGACTTCTTCGTGCACTCTGCAAAATAAGGTGTTTTTTGGTAGCAATGCTATAGAAAAGACACTTTTGGCTCCCTATAGAGCATTTCAATGGATGGTTCTTTAAGGTCAGCATAAATTTGAAATAATAATGCATTCTGCTTCCACATCGAGAGGTATTTCAGAGTGCATTAGGGATGGTCTGTGGCCCAGTTGAGTGTCTTATTTGATGGAAGATGAATGTGGTCATCTTCTAAGCCACTTATCCTTGTGGGTCATGGGTGGTGCTAAAGCCTATCCAAGTGGTCATTGGGCAAAGGACAGGTAACACCCTGGACGAGTCGCTAGTCCATTGCAGGGCAAACACACAGACATACACGCTTACATCTAGGGGGCAATTTAGCATCTCCAGTTCACCTGACTGCATGTCTTTGGACTGCAAAAGGAACCCCACGCAGACATGGGGACCACACAGAAAGGACCCCAGAGGTACAGCCAGGATTCAAACCCAGGCCCTTCTTGCCCAGTGCCACCAAGATGAAACATATCATTGGTTAATAAGCTCACGGGACAAAAAATTAGTCACCTTGCGTGTTTAAGGTGGTAGTAACTTCAGGCTCCTGCAGATGGCGCTGCACAAGGATGATAGGCCTATACTGGGATTGACAGGGTTCATAGATTGAGAAGAGGTGGTACAGTGCAGTGAATGTCTCGTTCCATGTGTGGAAAATGGCTCCAAAGCAGATGTTAATGATTGGCTAAAAGGAGTGACTGCATTTGGGTGTTTTGGTGGTATATAGGAGTGTACAGGCATATGTCTCTACCAGAAGTGATGCAAGAGTGTCTGAACATTGATGTGGCCTACATCCAGAAACTTTTCCAGCTCATGATAAATCGAATCGCAGCTGTTATTTGTGCTCATGGAGGTATTACACACTATAAGGTACGTCTCAGTCACAGGTGACTAATTTTTTGTACGCCAAACTGAAGACGATGTTATTGCAGGAACTGAGGAGCGAAAAACGAGAGAGTGACCAAGGAAGAGTAAATCTTGGACTGGCTTTGACTCGTTGGCGGGCCCTAAAAGAGATTAAAGCAGGCAAGACATTTTCATGGTTAGCTTCATGGCTAACGGGCAAAGCTTACCTGGTTCATCACTGTCTCATGCAGTTTTTCCGGAGGCCAAAGGTCATCTAACCTCATCTGACCCTTGTCAATCTGAGGCCAAATAAACCTTGAAAGTTTTAACCTCCTGTAGTAAAGTCCTGTAAGTGGACCTGATTCTTTCTCTTCTGATGCCGTCTGTGCCAGTGTTGTGCAGACTTTCAAACTCCCCGTGAAAACCCGACTTCACCCAAGACCATCACACAGGTATATGGACGTAACAGATAATACTCACAATTTCTGCTATTTACATATGGAAACAACCAAAACACATAATCTGTAGCATTTAATCCATAGCATGCGTTATCTGTATCTTTTTGTCCACACTGTTAAGGTTGACACCAGTTGAAGGTTCTTCCTGGAATAGACATTTAGGAAACTTCATTTACAAGAGGGCACTGTCGGCCTCAATTAATCCCTTATATACTGCATGTTGGCTAACCTTCTTCTAGGATCTTCTTGCATTTGATTTTATACGACTTGACAAGCATGCACTCCATTTGTCTTATGACCAGAATGGCCTCAAAAAATCTGAACAATAGTGGCCACAACAGAAAAGAACACTGCAATCAATAAATCTCCATGGGAAACTAATTTGATTAGCTTCTCTCACAAGGAGAGTGGGTTACTGTGAAGTTCACAGAGATATACGCTGCATATTACAAAAAAAGCTGCCTCCTAACATTAGCATTGGTTTTACAGGCCAAACAAAGATGGACCTTCCTCCAGGAATGTTGCAGTCCTTACGCTGGGCTTCTTTCCAGCAGCTCCCAAACACTGCTAATGCTTGCTATTGTACTGCAGCTGCACTGAGCCACGCTGCACTACAAACATGCTATTGAGGATTCATTCAAACAAACACTGAGACACACTTCAAGTGTACAAGGCATGAATGCAAAAGCAGCAGACAAGCGGTGAACCGTCTGATAGAGACTGAGTCAGGTGGTAACTTTATCTAGCTATGGAATCATTGAACAACTCCACTTCTTTGAAGCCAACTGCAGGTGGTCATTTAGTGAAGAGATGCCCCATAATCATTGTCCAAGCATTAAATTACATTCTAATATGGATTATTATTAGAGGACAAATAGCTCAGTTACATTCAAGTATTGGTAATGATTAAATATATACTAGAACATGTGTCAAAGGGCATTTATGGCCACTTTAACATGATCACGCCTGTTTGTTCAGGCAGTTCTTCATAATTCTGTCTGCTAGCAAAACAGACATAATCCTGTAACAAGCCACACGCAGAGAGTGCTCAACATTTCGGCTACCAAACCAAAGCAACCCAGCAGTTTCAGCCTTTATTCATTTTGGTGCGGCCTCAACCCATGGTTTTCATGATTTAGGTCTTTTTTTAGGCATACAATAGATGCATCTCTGAACCACTGGCTAATCACTTTGGTTCGAGCTGCCCATCCCGGAGCTGCTAGCAGATTAATCAACACTAGCAGTAGGAGTGGATATGCAAACCATTCATGTACTTGCATGAACTCTCGCAGTTCCTGTTGCTCTATTGTGGCAAAAAATATATATATAAAACAGTTTGTTGAAACCACTAAAATGAGGATTTGAAGGCATACATTTAAAGTTATTGTTGTGTTGAAATAGAACTGAATTTACCGTATAGAGATTTATTCAGACCAGGTTTTGGTAACACTTTGAGAGTCCACTGTAGATGGTCCTTCGCTTCAAACTTAAATACCAAACTAAATATCAAAGTGCAACTGAACTTGCATTTAAGAAATATAATAGACATAGTATAGGTGGTGGTAACTTCAGGGTCCTGCAGATGGTGTTGCACGAAGATAATGGGGCTATAAATAATGTCTCACTCCATGTGTGGAAAATGGCTCCAAAGCAGATGTTAATGATTGGCTAAAAGGAGTGACTGCATTTGGGCGTGCCAAAGACCATAGTGTGAAGGAAGTAGCTGAATCTGTTGGTGTATGGAAGTGTACGTTCATACAGGTCTACCAGCAGTGGCAAAAAGCCCAGTCTACAGGAAATTCTCCTCAGACTTGTGCCAGGGAAGGCATCCACCAAATCTGGCCCAACAGCTCAATTCTTTGATGTAAGAGTGTCTGAACATTGATGTGGCCTACATCCAGAAACTTGTCCAGTCCATGCCAAATCGATTTCTATTAGGTAGTGTCTCTTGTTTCTGTCCAGGAATATCTTTCAAAATGTTAATACAATTTTGAGTTAACTGTGTCAGGTGGCGGCTTTGGAGATCTCTGGTTTGAACATGACATGCAAGTGCAGTTGGATTACTATGATATTCGTAATTTAGAGGACCTGTTGTCGGAACAAAACGTTGTATCTCAATTTTTGTCCTTTTCTACTGGTTTTAGAAGAAAACGTCAGGTGACCTTTACAATACATTACATTTTCACAAGGAATGGACTGAAATGGAAAACATAGTACTTCCATTAAAAGTTTTATTTCTTTCCTTCTCCTGTAAATGTACCATTTTGGAGATACAAGGTTTTATATAAAGCATATCTAGTGTATATGTACAATGCTAATCCAGGTAGATTTGGTGCCAGTGTCAACATTTATGTTAAGTAACACATACACTACATCAAACATATACAATATATATACAATATAATCAAAATAATAGCTGCACAAATAGCTGCACCCAGAAGGAATCACTTGACAGGAATGAAACTTGGTGGGTAGGTTTGATATTATGAGATATGCGAACGGTTCAGGTTTCACACTCGGCTGTGCATGTGACGTAAGTAAGTACTGGCCTTATCGCTGTACCTGACTGACCCANCTACTGGTTTTAGAAGAAAACGTCAGGTGACCTTTACAATACATTACATTTTCACAAGGAATGGACTGAAATGGAAAACATAGTACTTCCATTAAAAGTTTTATTTCTTTCCTTCTCCTGTAAATGTACCATTTTGGAGATACAAGGTTTTATATAAAGCATATCTAGTGTATATGTACAATGCTAATCCAGGTAGATTTGGTGCCAGTGTCAACATTTATGTTAAGTAACACATACACTACATCAAACATATACAATATATATACAATATAATCAAAATAATAGCTGCACAAATAGCTGCACCCAGAAGGAATCACTTGACAGGAATGAAACTTGGTGGGTAGGTTTGATATTATGAGACATGCGAACGGTTCAGGTTTCACACTCGGCTGTGCATGTGACGTAAGTAAGTACTGGCCTTATCGCTGTACCTGACTGACCCAACAGCCATGACTGCAGACATTCAGCGAGCAGCGATGCCCTCCATGAGTCATCCTGTTAGTGGCAGCACCATTGACAGACGGCTGCACAACGCAGGACTAAATGCACGCAGACGGCCAGACAACTGGCCTTAACACCACGTGAACGTCACCAAAGATGGCAATGGTATTGTGCCAGACTGTCAGGGAGTGACATACTGAGAGACACTACTTCTGTACGTGTTGCTCAATAAATATCGTCCATATCAGTCTAAATGTATCATCATTTATTGTTCCTGGTAACCTTTATCTTCCTTCCCACTAGTATTGCTAATAGCATGGCACTTACTTCTGGGTGCAGCAATTTTTTTGATAATGAGTATATGTACTGGCATTAGCAGAAAGATCAGACATTTGACCATAGTTCCTAGATTGGTGCATCTGTAACCCTAATGCTGTTGATAGCTAGTTTTACCAGATAGTTTGTTAACCATTAAAGGTGCAATATGGAAGATTTTTTTATTTAAAATTAACTAAAATTATTAACAGAATGTGAGGAAAAATAACAGTTTTCATGGCATGTATCATGTTACAGGGATATCCGCTGAAGTTAGCATACAGCAATGTCTTCTAAAAGACCTTACGCCTGCCCAGCTAAATGTTCTTTATTTGCCAACTTTAAAATATGTTGCTTATTGATTGTACAGAAATCTACAGCTTTAAATCATAACCATAAATCATCCATCCAAGTGTTAGAAAACTAGAGCACCTAATTGGCTGTTACTTTCTTCCTAACTTCCATTGAATCAACTGAATTGAAGCTAAAACCTGACCTGAATGCCTCACTTTGTAAGATGGAAGGCATGAAAGGAAGGCAGTAAGAGAGCGAGCCATGCAGAGCTACCGTTCAAATGCCTGCACTGCCTAAATTGCTTTTAACGAACATGGATTTTTTTTTTTCTTAGTCTGTTGTTTTGAAAGGGCGTTGTCATTGTTAACAATTGCACTGTTGTAATTTCTGTGCTTCTTAATTCCCTTTCAATCACAAGCAGCCCTTAATCATTGTTTAGTCTCAGCTCCCTTTCTATTAGCGCTGACATCCCTGCACCTGAACAGGTACTCTGAGAAAGTCTGCCTCTAACTGATCAGAGTTAATTGTTTCGTTTATTTTGTTTCTTCTATTGGAATCAATGAGGGGGGAAAAATGAAGAAAAGAAACAACAAGACCACAAAGAAAGAAAAACATGAAAAGAGAGGAGAGGGGAAAAAAACAAAACAGCATCAACAAAGCAGCTAATTTACCTCCTGTCAACAAAAAAAGGAGCTGCTTGCGGAAGTCACCTGCACGAGAACGGCCTCGAGGCAGATCCATAATCACGGCTACCACGAGTCGCTGCCGGAACGCGCACGGGAAGCTTTCGGTTAGTCCGCGCGCTGCGAGATGAGAAAGGTGCGGCCCGAGAGGAAGGAGGAAGCTGGAGCTCCTGCAGAGAGGAGCGGCGCCTCGGAGGAGCTTGTGGAGAAGCGTGCCGAGAAAATGCGACGGTCCCCCACCTCCCACCGTCCTTAAAGACGACTGCATGAAAAGAACACCCATGCTGAGACTTCCGGCGTCAGTCGAGGAGGCCCCCTGTTTCCTCGCCTTATTGAAATGAGATGGAGAGCGAAAGAGAGAGTGAGAGATAGAGAATCCCTATTAACATCCACTTTGTTAATTTTCCGAAGAGGAGAAAGATGGTAATGTTCGTGCTCTCCCAGAATCCATGAAGAGTGTGATTGCTGTTTTCACCGTGGTTCCAAGTGTGAATCACTGGGTTTGACTAACAGGATATTTTTTTCTCCTTAGGCATGAAATTGAATAAAAGCGTGCAACACAACTCTCCCAAGTATGATTCAGAATAAACAAACAGCCCACTGCGTATAAAGGTTTAGCAGAAATGTGGAGATTTGGACTTGTTTCAACGATTTCAGGCAGATAAGCTCACTGGACGAAATGAGTCACCTGTAACTGAAACGTACCTAATAGCATGTAATACCTCCACGAGCACGAATAACAGCTGCGATTCGATTTAGCATGGACTGGACAAGTTTCTGGATGTAGGCCACATCAATGTTCAGACGCTCTTTCATCAAAGAATTACGCAGTTAGGCCAGATTTGGTGGATGCCTTCCCTGGCACAATTCTGTCAAGGATTTCCTATAGACTGGACTTTTTGCCACTGCTGGTAGACCTGTATGACCATACGCTTCCATACACCTGCAGATTCAGCTACTTCCTTCACACTATGGCGTTTGGCACGCCCAAATGCAGTCACTCCTTTTAGCCAATCATTAACATCTGCTTTGGAGCTATTTTTCACACATGGAATGAGACACTGTAGCACCTCTTCTCAATCTCTGAATCCTGTTGCCCCAGACCTCAAACGTATATGGGTCCGCTGGCTTGATCAGGTTGTCACCCCTCTGACTATTTGCCACTGCTGGTCCACCCTTGGACCACCTACACAACTGTCCTACGCACAAGACTGAACTAGTTTTTAACCTCCTCAAACTGATTTAAATGCACAGACTTTTATTTTGGAGAATAAACAAACAAGACAAATACTGGACTGTGAGTGGAAAACAACCAATGGAAAGGTGCATTCTGTCTAAGACTCTGCTTAACCACTGGCGGGGCACCCAAACATCTCTGAACAAAACCCTTGTGGACCTCTACCTTTGCCGATAGTCGGCCAACAGCATTCCGCTATAGTATACTATAGTATATACTATTGTATATAGTATAGTCTTCCTATCAGGGGCACAACCCACAGGTATTTGTAGCCCTGTCATTCCTGTGCAGCGCCTTCTGCAGGAGCCTGAAGTTACTACCACCTTAAACATGCAAGGTGACTAATTTTAATGTGCGGTGAGCTCATGTACTGGAGTTAAATCAGCACTCTTTAAAGAGTTCAGAATCAAGCCCCTTTTACAGCATTACAACCAGCATGGTTGGGACTGAAAACTTTGCCGATTCCATCTTTTGTAATAGCACAGGTCTTTTTTTTTCTTCCACAGCCTTAACGGGCGTCACGTCTTTGGTTTTCCTCTACATGCTCAGGTGGTAGAATCTCCAGCTACCATATTGCATATGAAAGGACAGCACTGCAGTCTTTCTTGGTGAGCTATGAAGGTGCTCAGACCAATAGCACACATAAAACAGCTGGACAAACTTCAAATACAGCATGGAATCACAATGGAACCGCATAGCAGGAGCGTGAGCTACTCTGCCTATATAAAAACAAAAATAAATAAATAAATAAATAAACAAGTTAAATAAATAACTCTCTGATGAAACTGCATCTCTGTTTAGTGGCCATATTTCAAAGTGTCTGTGACAACAATATTGAACTTTGGCACATGTTTCTGCATACCGAATTGAAATCACTACACATCTGCCTCAAGCCATGTTCAGTTAAGTAATTTCATTCACTGGCCAAGGTGCTTTGACACTGTTGAATAAAGCAGTAATAGCAGCCGTCATGAACTTAATCATATAAGCAAGTCCATTTGAGGTTACTTGGCAACACAGAGAAAGGTTTGTGATGATTTAAAGCTGCCACCGAATGGAAAACTGCATTTATGTTGGTATAGATGAATAAGCAGAGGTCGGTACGTAGAACTGACATACCATGAACCTCAAACACTGTTGTTCCTCCTTCAGATAAGCTCATTGGACAAAATATTAGTCACCTTGTGTGTTTAAGGTGGTAGTAACTTCAGGCTCCTGCAGATGATGCTGCACAAGGATGATGGGGCTATAAATACCTGCGGGGTGTGAGTGACGAGATCCATAGATTGGGAAGAGGTGCTACAGTGCAGTGAATGTCTCGTTCCATGTGTGGAAAATGGCTCCAAAGCAGATGTTAATGATTGCCTAAAAGGAGAGACTGCATTTGAGCGTGCTAAACGCTGATGTGGCCTACATCCAGAAACTTGTCCAGTCCATGCCAATTCGAATCGCAGCTGTTATTCGTGCTCATGGAGGTATTATATGCTATTAAGTACGTTTCAGTCACAGGTGATCGTATGCTTCCATACACCTGCAGATTCAGCTACTTCCTTCACACTATGGTCTTTGGCACGCCCACATGCAATCACTCCTTTTAGCTAATCATTAACATCTGCTCTGGAGCATTTTCCACTCATGGACCGAGACATTCACTGCACTGTAACCCCATCATCCTCATGCAGCGCCATCTGCAGGAGCCTGAAGTCACTACCACCTTAAACAAGCAAGCGGACTATTTTTTGTGTCTGGTTATTTATATATGTTGTAGTTATTGGCTGAACTGTCCTTTTAAAAGTATTACACAAGTCATTGTCATTCATGGCAGGTCATGGCTGTGGGTCATTCACTTTCCTCTTATTTTTTGGTCCGACTATTTCGGCTTGTTTAAGTGTGTCACCGTCTCTTTATCTATAATAGAGAGGATTTATTTACCATATCTGTCCTCTTGCGTGGTTCAGTCATGCGCACTATAACACACGGGCCCTTCTAAAGAGATTTGTGTCCTCGGTCAAGGGTTTCGGGTTATGTCCTATTTCCCCTGACGCCAACGAAAAGCATCCCTGGTTTCAATATGTGCATGCAAATGACAGCACACGGAGCCCATTCTGATGGACATGCAAATATGGACGCTTGCGCATAATGAGCAGGCTCAGTTGGTGAAAACTGGCCAGAACCTGAGCCACAGGGGTGAGGCCTGTCAGTCAAGCTGTGCGTGAATCAGCATTCTGTTGTTCGCGCGACCTTGACAGAGAAGGACTGGTCAGCGCCATCTCCCCAAGGTGACATGTTATTATCGTTAGTCATTATCGCCCTGCTTCCGCACTCATTCGTTACGATGACTGATGGGGCCTCTTAATCAAAAGAACGTGAATGAGTTTCTGGTAACAAATAACGGTGGATGTCTCTGAGGGGAACGGCGCAGCTTGGCACGTGTTGCAGGTGTGCCGTGCCTAATGCCTTCAGTGATTTCTCACGCAGCGCCAGAAACAGAGGGAGCGGCCGTAGAGCAGCAGCTGTGAAAGAGAAGAATGCGCCTTCGCCGCCTCCTCCTCCACTAGTAACATAGAGGAGGAGGTGACTTTGACCGTGGCAGAACTCGCTTAATTACTGTTCTATTGATGCATAATGCTGTTAAGATTCAGCCATGCTTACATTACAGAGCTGAAGGGCCACAAAGTGCCTTTGCGAATGAGCTAAACTGGTTAGCTAGCACTGCGTTTTCCGCTTTAGGTTAGTCCTTCAGCCACGCTGACCAAGTGTGAGGACAAATTCTGTCGTTCAGCACTCATAGTTAACGTTAGAGCTGAAATGAACTTAAATTCGTCTGCTTCCCTTTGTGTAAACACCAGTTATCCCTTACTACTTTCTATCTCTTCCTTCAGTCTTTCGCTACATACTCTTGTTAGGGCATTTGTATCCCAGTCTCTACTGCGTTGTCTGAGGCTCTTGTCTTCCCCAGTGCTGTGTTTCTTGTTGTATGAACAGATTTGAGTCCAAAAAACGACTTAATTGTCATTCTACCACTTTCCTTATTATTAGAAAGAGAAGGGGAAATGGCTGCAGTTACTAAATGAATGAAGGAAAACTGGCGTTTGGCCCCAGTGGGCTTTAACGTTTCCTAGCTAACCTAGCTAACATTAGCACCCACTGGTAAAAGCCTAACTGGTACCCTTGCTATAGGCTAGGGGCTTCATGCGGCATATTTGTGTTTGCTAGCTAGCCTTACCCAGACAGCAAGAGAATATCGAACCACTGGTGGCCCACTAATGGCAAAGAGGTGTTTTGCTTAGTGTTTTTTGGCCGTCCTGCTGGCGGTTAAGCAACATATTAGACAATATGCCAATTTTCATCACGCGTTTCCCTCTCACAGTCCAAATGACTTATTCTTCCTTCATTTCTCAGTGAAATGAGAGTGTCAGTTAGTCTATCTTCTAAAATAAAGGCTGTACACATTTAGAATATGTTTAAGGAGATGAAACACTAGTTGCATTTTATAAGAAGGGCAGTATTCAAACAGTCAGTTGGGGTGACGACCTGATCAAACCAGCGGACTGATATATGCCCGCTATCTGGGTAGCCAGTTTCACCTTAGTTAGGTGTAAAAGGGCTAATAACCAAAACTGTAAGATGTGGATTTATAGCAAGAAACACCCTAAAAATACCCTATAAAACCCATCAAGGGCATCTCCAAAGGTAGCCTAGGCTAGATTAGCTAGTTACTGTTAGAGCCGCCTGGCACCAAACTTGACTAAACTAAGAATTGTAACTCATCTTAAAGTGGTAGAATGACAGTTCAGTAGGTTTTTCTTTTTGATTCAAACAACAAGGGACAGTTTACTGCCAGCGCAGCCCAGACATCTTAATTTAGACCCTTTTTAACCCTCAGTGATGCCTCACTAAAGAAGGAGGTGATCATAAAAAGGTGTATGGGTTCCACCATTGCTGTTTGCTTTTAGAACCTGAAGGAGCTTTTGGACCCGGAAATGGTTATAACGTCACAGTTAGTATCAGACTTAACAAGCAGATTCAATTCAAAGAAACGAGGAGACTTGCGGAACTGTAGCTAAACAAAGTTCACAGTCTAATTATGTAGCCCATAGCTAAATTGTCACGCTTCCTGGTTCTCCCTCTCCGCTTGCTTCCCCTCTACACTACAGCTCCCAGGATTCAGTGGTGTATGACTCCACAGCCACCAATCAGAGATCAATCTCCAGATCGCTCTCTCCAGAATGCTATTGACTCTTTCAGTCCGTTTTTGTTTCAGTCAGTTCTTCGCAAGGTATTGCAAACTCATCCTGTTGTGTACTGAGTGTTTACTCTGTTACCCCTTTGCTTTGTTTGACCTGTTTCTGGTTTTTGTTTTTGGTTTTTTTTTTGATTGTTTTGATTAAATGCTTTTCTGGTTTTGACCCTTGCCTGCCTTTTGGTTTTTGCCCTCAGCCTCATCCATGTATTAGCGGTTGGTGTAGTGCAATGGTTAACGCCACAACCTGCCAGTATTTCCCCATGTGGGAGACTGGGGTTCAATTCCTGGTCTGGGTGACTATGCTGTGCTACACCAAGAGTCCTTGGGCAAGACTCCTAACACTACACTGGCCTATCTGTAATACGATTAACCTTGTAAGTCGCTCTGGATAAGAGCGTCAGGAAATGTAGTGTTAGTTCTCTCGGTTTTGAGCTCGTCCAGTTTTCTGACTACGGATAAACATCAAACCCTGTTCGCCATCTGCAAGTGTCCGGTTCATTTGCCCAGCATTATGTATATAGGTATGATGTAATGATCTTTGTCCTTATAGCTCCTAATAAATAATGATCAAGGGCTTCATTGCTTGTTGAGTCAGTTTGCTGTATATCTCTGTTTTTAGGAATTCTAATTTCTACTGAATAATATAATTTCCAAAACTACACTTATGATGCCACCAATATTTAAGTGCCCATTTCTGTGAACTGACAATTTGGTGCTAATTTCCATCCCTCAGTTTTGTAGAGATGGGACCCACATTTCAAAATGAGCCCAACTTTGTTAATTGTCATTTTACCTGTTTTTGTAGAATCATGTTGGTGTATTAAGAGCCTTTCGACTCAGATCTGAGGCATTTTCATATGTGGTCTTAGGTCCAACGCATATTCAATTCTTTGCCATGTGTGTTTAATGAGGGTCGGATTTTAATAAGAATAGAATTTGTGGGTCTTTTCCTACTGAACTTACACTTCTTGTTGTGGCAGCAGCACCAGTAAACACTACAAAAGCATCTGACCCTTTTCATATTCATCTCGCTAATGAACAGCTGAAAACTGCTAAGAACAAATTATCTGTACACTGAATGTTTGTTCTGCTGCTTAGCCGTTTGAACCCATTCTACAGTACAAAAAGATGTTCTTTTATATGATGTTGTAGTTTAGAATCCCAGCTAGGAGAGCAGCATAGACCAGCACGGCTGGTCACTAGCAAAACCATATGTTGTGTTTTGGATGCAGACATGCTGGTCAACCAGCATGACTGTGCTAAACTAGCACCAGACCAGCACAGACCCGCATGCAATTCATGCTGTTCTGGTGCTGGTCCTTTCAGCAGGGATGTGCACATGCTGGTTGTTCCAGGGCACAGGTTCATTCAGATTTATGATGGATCTGAGTCACTTATCTACACGAAAGTGAACCATCTAGAAAGTTCTGATCTAAGCAAAAAAAATACCCCTGCATTGAACAATGAGGCTCGTAACGTGAACGTAGCCTTACTGACTTCATAAGATTTATGACTTGGGTCTGTACAAGAACATAGAATAAAATGAATTTCCTCTATATAGATTATTCATGCCTGTCAGTGTGCATAATGTACGTGTGCATGTGTTACCTTTGGCAGCTGACTGCCTGAGTTCAGTTGTGAATGTGACAGACACAGCACGAGTTCGGGCAGCAATGCTAATTCCTTACAATCTGTTGAAGTCTTTAGTCATGCTAGTACGAAACTGGTGGATTCCTCTGCTAAAAAGCCTCAACCTCACCTGTAGTGGTCTGTTCTGGACTGTATCTGTTGGCCAGTATAGAGGTTGTCAAACAGCTGTTTTTCCATTAGCTGTTATACCATTAGCATGTTGGTGGAGTGGGTGGCGCTGCCACCTCTCAGCAAGAAGAGCCGGGGTTGGATTTGAGTTTGCATGTACTGTCTGCCCATGTCTGCGTGGGTTTCCTCTGACAGCATCCAAAGACATGCAGTCAGGATAGTTGGAGATGCTAAATTGCCCCTAGGTGTAAGCGTGTGTGTGAATGTGTGTGCCTGTGATGGACTGCCAGAATGCTTCAGTTCAGAATGTTTCCTGCCTTCTGCCCAGAGAGGACTGGGATAGAGTCCAGTACCCTCCATGACCCGGGAGGATAAGCGGTTTAGAAGATCAATGAAATTTAAGCACATATAATTGGCTGCGTCTTGTTCAAAGGCAGGGATAGCCCCATACTTTGTAAGTGATGTTTACTATGGTTGGCTATTTCTTTCTATGTAAAGTGTTTTAAGGACTATTTGGTTTCACTTGTACTGTCCAGTTGCTAGGCACATATTTGGGTTTTCACACTAGGGATTTCTTCCGGACTTTGGGCCGCTTGCTCTGTGAGGTCGGTATGTTTGGACTTGGTGTGAAACCCGCTTGAGCCTGGGAGCGGTCCAGAGAACCGATCTCCCATCTGTCTAAAATCGGGGGTCTGGGGTTCACTTCCAGCAAACTCTGGTGTGGTCTGCTGAGTGTGTGGAAGCTATTTGCTTCTGGTGCCATGTGCGGGGTTGTGCGATCGGTTCATGACTGCTTTGGTTTCTCTCATGTATGAACACTGTTCTTTGCCGCTTGAGTGTTCGTATCCATGGAAAATGATAAAAAGCAGCAAATGGATGAATCTCGTGCCTACCATTTTGAAAACCTTCCCTCAGAAAAGTGAGTATGAGTATGGACTAATGAATTCAGGGTAAGATTGAAAATGGCCTTAGTACATTCGTAGCACTTAGGGAACAAACTGGATTTGTTTCACTTCAGCTCTATAATGTGGACATAGCCAAACCTAGGTGGTTCTGCACTGGGTGCTCTACGTATTGTTTCTGTCCAATGAAAAACATGTATCTACGTATTTTTTGTCTTTTTTTTTTTTTAATGCATCATCTGAAAACAGCAGCTGCTGTTTACATTGTGGTTCCATTGACTTACTTTACATTAGGTGTTTGCCTTCTCCTGTAAAGTGGCCATTTTGGAGATACTTGTTTTTCTTTGGACGGTGACAATATGTACACTTCAGTCAATCAGTATAGTTGCACAAATAGTTGCACATAGAAGGATTCAAACTTGGTGGGTAGGTTTGACATTGTGAGACAGGCAAATGATTCAGGTTTGACGCTCGGCTGTGCATGTGACGTAAGCAAGGACGGGCCTTATCGATGTACCTGACTGACCCAACAGCTATGATCCTGGACATTCAGTAAGCAGTGATGCCCAACATGAGTCATCCTGTTAGTGCCAGCACCATTGGCAGACGACTGCGTAATGTAGGACTACATGCACACAGACCGTTACAACGACTGCCGTAACACCACGTCAACGTCGCCAAAGACTGCAATGGTGTCGTGCCACACTGGAGATGAACAGTTCATTGTCACGCAGAACATGTCCAGAAGGCCTGGTGTCACTCCACCTCCACCATTACCGCAAACCCTGCAGAGACTGTGTGAGAATATTCAAGCTGCATGGGATGGATTATCATTGGACACCTTTAGGAGCCTCTACAACTCCATGCTGAGACGTCTGGCATGTTGCGCTAGTGAACATGGTGGTCTGACGCCATACTGAGAGACACTACTTCTGTATGTGTATCTGTATGTATAAATATTGCCCATATCAGTCTAAATTTATCATCATTTATTGTTGCTGGTATCCTTCATCTCCCTTCCCAATAGAACTGCAATCCCATACTTCCTTCTGGGTGCAGCTGTACTTTTGACGATGAGTGTATATGGCAACAGGACTGAAATATGAAATGTGGGATTCATGTTTAATTTTTTATGTTATTGTATTTGTTCATCAGTCATTGTCTAGTTCCTGCAGCTTGTCAGCAGCAAATGTACACATGTGGTTCCTTTCAGGACTGTAGTGAGTATAGATCACTTATTAACCTGCCGTGAACCGCAAAGGCAGAAAAAATCAAATCCGATCAAAAAATCAGAACTGCAACGCAAACATATCTTTAAGTACTGGAACGCCTCATTGCGCCACAGCAGTTACATCATGTTACAGCACAACTTTGACAGCTGTCAACAACTCACGGATGTGCCGTGGAACAATTTCTGGAGTAAGTTTTGCAGCAGCATTTGCCGGATAGTTTGACATGAAAATAAAAAGTCAATGGGAATTTAATGAAAACACCACGGAGACCTGCATTCCTTATTGCTGTGGAATAAATGATGTTACTAGGCTACATATCAATGGATTCAAAACTCCAGAGAGAATGGGTTTCTTATGTAGAGCTCGATCTAGAGATTATTCATGGGACAGTATAACATTTCCCCATTGATTTCTTATGGTGGACACTGTGGGCTGTGTGTGCGTGCACGATTTGCTTGATATCGACTGGATGACGGAGTGTATTATGCATCCCTCTTCTGTAATCCACCCATCTGCTCCCGCCACTGCTTAGGACAGAAGGAGGGATGAGAGGAGAGAGATGGGGAAGAGAAGGATGAGTGGCGGAGAGGGGAGGGATTGGGGGAAATAGAGGAGGAGGAGTACCGCAGAGAACTGACTGGGGAGCCGGAGTGGCCCACAGGGCCGACACTATCCAATTAAGCAGTGATTATGTCCGAGCCGGGGGTACAGGGAGGCCTTCCAGACCAAATGTTCAGCAACCGTCACACCTCTATTTGGGATGATGCCTGAACACACACATGGGCACAAACACACTGTATACAGCTCTATTAGGTTGGGCTAGGCTTGTTCGCAAAAGAGGTCCCCACAGGCATGAAATAACAGCCGTACCCGCAACTTTGAGGCTGTTTACCCCTTTCATTAGCATGTGTTTTATTGTCTGGATTGAATCTGGATATATTTTGGCTGGATTCTTTCAGGAAAATGTGGGACTGGATGGGATTCAGTTTTACTTTCCACACAGCACATCAAGGCTTGGAGATCTTCATTGGCCTGAAGGTTTATACTCTCATCTGCTGGTCACCACTAGCCAGACACATTTCTGTATGTCTGACTACATCCAAATGTGGTTTGAGTGATCAGATTATGTTCCTTTCACAATGGCTACGTTCACATTCCCAAACTGAGGTAGCACAATTCAGATTTTTTGCCTTAATGTGACACACATCTGATGATTTCAGAGCCGTGTGGACACACGATCTGATCTTCCACAAAACCACTGGTTGTGTTCAGGCTGCCAAGCCAAATATGATTTGTGCATTATCCAGTTTGCATTCTGATTGATTTTTGCAATTTGGATGCAATCCATATTTGATCCGATCACTAAGGCTTTGTTTTTCAGATCTGATCTTTTGAGATGATGGTTATTTGCAAGTGTTCAAGTGTCCAGACATGCAAGTGTCCAGACATCACCAGTCTATCTGCATAGGTCACTGTGGTAATGATGTTGGCATCAGAAACTACATAATCACGCCGGTGACATGGTTTCATACATGGAAGCAAGAGAGATGGAGGGGCACCCTCCAAATAATCGCTCTGGAAAGTCGTGGTTCAGAATTATTTGGCTCTTTTCTTGGATTCTTTTCAAACCCAACCCTTGTTTGCTGCATTGCAAGTTACACAAAACACATGGTGAAATCTGATTTTAGAGGACAGAGTATTGTATTCTGACAGATTTTTGCAAATCGGATCCAATCCACATTTGAAGGAGGTTTGAAATGCAATTCCAGTTTTATTTCTGCCTCAGTCTGGATGCTGTGCCTGCTCAAATCAGATTTCAATGTGTCTTATGCGTCACTCGCAATGCAACAAACAAGGGTTAGGTTGGAATTCAACAAGAGCACCAAAGAATTCTGTACTGTGCCTTGAAGGAGCCACTGTTTGAAGTGTAAGATGATGCACCTCTGTCTCTCCTACCTCCATGTATGAAATCCATGTCACCAGCGTGCCCACATAGTTGGCTGCATCATTACCACAGCAGCTCATGCAGATTGATTGTTGATGTCTGGACACACAAATCTGATCTGACTGTTTAGGCTTTGTTTCGCAGATCAGATCTTTTGGGACTGTTATTTGCAAGTGATCAGATCAGATTTGTGTGCCTAGGCATCACCAATCCATAGGTTGCATAGGTTGTAGTGTTGATCTAGTGACATACATGCGTCAGTAACTACGTAGCCGTGGTGGTGATGTGGCATTCATACGCGGATGCAGGGGAGATGAAGGTGCATCATCTCACACTTCAAACAGTTGCTCTGTCAAGGCACGTTTCAGAACTGTTTAGCGGTCTTCTTGAATCCCAGCACTTTCGTCACTCTGGATTTGACACTGTTATTGTTTGTTATGTTGCAAGTAATACAACGGACAATTTGAAGCCCGGTCTGAGTGGCCAGAGTATCCAGACTGAGACACATCTATAAAAATCCAATTGGAATAGCAGTTTAAACCACCTTCAAATGTGGTTTGAATCCAAGTTGCAAAAATCAGATTTCATGTGTTTGTTTTTTTTGCTGTCTAGACTATCAAAAATCAGTCTGGATACAATCAGGATATGCCAAAAATATGTGTGGACTGTCGTCTCAAAAGATCTGATTTCAGAAACAAATCTGATTTGCCTGCGGTCTGAACACAGCCTTTCAAACACGGTCCTAGGTTGAGTATGTATCCTGTTTGTGGCCGTGCGGCCTTAACAAAAAGGCTCAGATCAAAATTCATGCATTTGACACAACACTCAGATGATCCGATTCTCTGTTGGCTGGTATTCCCACTTTGGATATTCCCATTTTTGGACCATCATTCAGGGTAAGCAAGGCTGGTGCTCCTAGTGGCAGTAAACTAAAAGCAACACATCTAAACCTTCTTCATCTTCATCTCGCTCTGAAGATGACTGGCTAAGCGCTGTCCAGAGCTAATTATCTTCACAGTGAAGACTTTTTCTGCTGGTCATGCTGGTTCATGGATGGGGACGTCGCGGGTCACTTCAGGCTGCACGTTCGTTGACTTTAATAATAGATTTGAGTCGCATGTTAGAAACATCAGATCTGAGCAAATAAATCAGAATTGAGGCTTATAATGTTCATGTAGCCAGTGTGTCCTGGGGGTGTTCACGCCTGGCTTTTCATGAGGTCAAGTGAAATTTGTGACAATGATCCGATCGCCAAAAATGCATTTTGATGCAAGGTGCAGGCCCTTTGAGACCTAGTCTGACTAGGCCTGACTGGTAAGGCTCAAAATAGGAATAACAATATACAAGCTGTGCAAACCATACTAATGTCACTCCCTGTGCATGGCTGAGTGGCTGAGTCATGAGGATGAAAACACAGAGAATCGGGTCATCTGAGGGCACAACGTTTTACAGAAGCCAGCATGTGGTAAACATGTTTTGACAGGTGGGGTTTAGTTCTGTACTTAGAATTTGCATTAAAAACTGGGGTTGCAGGGTGCAGGATCTCTCTGGACGTCTCGGTGCATCGCATGTTCTGGATAAATGGTGCAAAATAAACACATGGTGTTTACTCTTGAGATCATCACCTGCTGTTTTGTGCATGAATGAAATCAGGCCTTTTACTAACCGTGGTTAAGGCATACACAGTGCATATTAGTGCATTTCGTACTCACAGACTTGCTTCAGTTTTGTGGTTGGGCAGAGTCATTTGTGTGGTCTGTTGTTATTATTGCTTAGACATTCAAACTTGTGGCGCTGCTTTGTGTTGCAACACTGTTAAAAACTAAATGGTAGGTGTTACTGTACTAGATAAGATAAGCTAAGACTTTATTGATCCCAAGGGGAAATTAGAGTGTTACAGCAGCTTACATACCGGTGAGACACATAGTACACATAGAAGCCACAAAAATAATAAAGCAAAAATAGATAAAGAATAAATAAAATAAAATAAAATATATAAAACAAAACAAATCAGAAATAAAAGGAAAAGTAAAATATAAAGATGTAACAGAATACAATAAAATGGAGATGTGGCTGTCCTTAAAGTGCAAAAGTACAAGGTATAGAAGGATGTAACGCTGATGTGCAGTATGTAGATATATGGGATGATGTAGTTACATTAATACTTAGTTATTAATACTTGGTGCACTATGGCAGAGAACATCATAGAAACAAAACGTGCAGAAACTACGTGCAGGACTTGGCACATGTTCATGCCCATTTTGTTAGCCACTCATCCTTTTATAGCCACAGACCCCTATACACAGACAGAGGTGGAAAGTACATGTGTTCCCCTATAACGATGCCTCTTGAGAGGAATGAAATCATAGTTCTTTTACTTCATTTCATTTCTAGTCAAATGCTTTTGCTTCACCTACTTGCATTTGCAAGCATACATCTACATCTTGACGATGCTACAGAGACTGTTTACCTGTCTAACTGTCAGATAAATAAAGGTGCATTTCTGATTGTGAATGAAGTAATTAGTATAAGGAGCTGCTGTTGTTGCTAATGATCTTAACAGCAGAAATGTTCTACACAATACATTATCAGTTCATTTATAGAGGCAGAGAATGTAATGTTTACTGTCTCCGGAGTTTAGCCTCTAAGTTAATTAGCTAATTTTCAAGGCCACCTCACAGCAAGAAGAGGCCGGGTTTGATTCCGAGCCCGGGGCGCCCAGGGTCCTTTCTGTGTGGAGGTTGTATGTTCTCCCTGTGTCTGCATGGGTTTCCTCTGTTAGTGCCAGCACCGTTGGCAGACGGCTGCACAACGCAGGACTGCATGCATGCAGACCGTTACGACAACTGCCCTTAACACCACATGAACATCGCTAAAGACTGCAATGATGTTGTGCTATCATAGGAATGGCAGCGGGTCATCTTCAGTGACGAGTCCCGTTTTTGTGGAGGCACCGTGGTCAGCGCCAAGATGAACGGTTTTGTTGTCACGCAGCACACGTCCACACGGGCTGGATCGCAAAATCTGCAGGAGCTGTGTGAGGATCTTGAAGCTGAATGGAATGGATTATCACAGGACACCATTAGGAACCTCAACAACTCCATGCTGAGACATCTGGCATGTCGCGTTAGCAAACATGGTGACCTGACGCCTTACTGAGAGACACTACTTCTGTATCTGTAGCTCAATAAATATTGCCCATATTAGTTGCCATGGTGACACAAAGTGATCCAACCTGATGAGACATAAAAAACCCCTGCTTAGACTGTACTAACCTTAAAGTCAGCCTAAGCGAGGCATACACTGTATGTGTTCTGTTGAAATCTCACACACTATGTTTGAATCCCCTATCGTGTATGGACAAAGCCCGTGATTTATATGCTCACACTGTCCGAAAAGCCCTACTGACATGACGTGACATGAGTGCTCACAATGCTCATGAAACACAGCCTCTATGGACAGCTCTGTCTACAGTCAATTTCCAATAAAGTTCTTTCATCCTGAGTCCTGAGCAAAAACACTGGCAGAATCTCAAATGACTCCGTCTCCCTAGTGCACCAAATGGGAACTCAAGTTGTGGCTCACCCAAAACAGCACATTGTATGTCTAATAAATAGTCATTTAGGGTTCAGCCGTGCGTGCACAATTCCATACTGGACAAATTGTGCACTGTTTTGGTGTGGACACCAAAACTAACAACGTAGTGCGCTATATGGGAAGGATGGGATCATGTGAGATTCAACCATTGACGATTGATTAAAATTTTTTTACATGTCAGATATGCGTCTGATTGTCCGACCGCTTAGTCAGAGCTTGTTTGGGCTACACTGCATGGCTAACGACGGCCGATGATTAAGCTCAAATTTGGCCTGATAATGAAATTCAGTTGGCTTGAATTTGCTTGGATTTGAAAATGCACAGCACACAGAATGGTTTATTCAAATTGCTGAATGATGCTCCTGTCCCACGGACTGATTTCTGATTGTGCTAAGGTGTTTGCATAAAACCTCAAAACAAGGTTTGAAGAGAGAGCTGGGTGAAGCTTTTGTAGTTTTCACAGAAAATAGTCTCTTAATGATGGACACTCCTAAAAACAAAGGTCCTGTATGGTTTTTGGCTTGTACATATGGTTGTAGAACCAAAACAAATCTTGTGATACAGAACCTTCACAAGTGGAGGTTCTATGAACTTTAAACCCTTAGCATTCTGCTTAACTTTTTGGTAGAGCACATTTTAAGTCACTATGCCTTAATGAAGAAGGTGTTGAACTTAACTCAACCTGATTGTGCCATCTCTACCAATTGGCAGAGGGATGTTAGCCTAACAAAATCCACTAGAGGGCGCAGAGTCTTTCAATAGAGACACCTTGACTGTTCTTATCCATAGAGGAAGCAAGCAACACATAAATTACTCCACACATGTGGATTGTTTTTGGTGGAAAGTATAATGGTACGTATATTTTTTCAGCATTTTTATATCATTTATTCAGAAGTTTTGATGAACAGAATTAGGGAATTTTATAACACCAAAAGTCTAATCATTTTCAAAAAACTTGCATTACCAAACAGTCTAATTGTTTCTTTATGTTAAAGGTGCTAAATGCATTTCATTTCGTTAAATGGTTAATAAGGTTCTTCATATGCTCATTTATTGTCCATCCACCAAAATGTTCTACTATATGGAGGGGGATCACTGCTCGCTGAATGTCCGCAATCATGAATGTTGGGTAAGTCATGTACAAGGATAAGGCCTGTCCTTGAATCATTCACATGTCTCACAATGTCAAACTTACCCTCCAAGTTTCATTCCTGTTGATTGATTCCTTCTGGGTGCAACTATTTTGCAGCTATTCTTTTGAAGAGCTGTGCACCACCGTGGTCGTCTCATAACACAAAGTAGAGTCATTGTAACATCTTTGAGTCACTTACGGCTTTAATAAAACCTTCATCGCCACATTAGTACCAAATACACCTGATGTGCGGGGGTGATGCATCAAGTGTTTCATAATGGCTTCAAAAATGCCTCAGCCATGACTTAAAACTGAAACTGTCCATTCCATAATCACTCAGAGCTCATGAAGAGAGGATAAATGCATGCACATGTCAAAACAGCCTCAGAAATTCATCTGTTGCAGGAACTGAAGTAGGCATGCAGGGAGGAAACGACTATTCAGCCCGTATTGCACTCCTACATCAAACACAGCAGAGTTCTTTTAAATGAACACACAGCCTTTCAAATCTTATTGCTTTAGAATTTGACAAGGCATGAAACAAGACATACATATACCCACCAGCTCAGTTACAGTAAGGAACAGCATGGTTCAGAAAGCATGGCCTCCCGGGTCCAGATGTGAGTCACGTAACATCAGTGGCTGCGGACAGCCATGACTTTTTTTTGGACTGAATGTGGGCAGGAACATAGACTTATTAGGGCGGAAACAAAAAGAGTGTGAACTGCGAAGGTGGAGCTCAGGGGTGTAGGTGTAGGGGGCGATGGTGCGCTCATTAAGGATGGACGGAGCGACACCTAAATATCGATACTTCCCAACCTGGTGTTCATTTTCAAGAATCAGTTTGTTTCACTGACAGTTTCTTTTTGTTTTTCGTTTCATGTTCCCTTATTTATGCAAAAAGATGGTAAGTTTTCATCTGACTTTTTGCACAAGCTGCAAGTGATAAAAAATAATGCCATGGTTTTTGCATAGTAGTTTTTGAACCAGTTTGTTGTATGTATATATATATATATATATATATACTATTGCTATTTTTACATCTCAGAACTGTTATGGATTCCTGCTCCTGTTTGTGTATACTCATCTTCATTCAGAATAATGACGCTCAGTGCCAAGCTTATTCGGCTGCAATCTAGATTTTTACATTTATTCCCATAGTCGTATAACCTTATTCTGCCTATGCATGTTTCTCAAACCCACATACCCACTATATACACTCATCATCAAAAGAATATTTGCACTTCGTGGGTAGGTTTGACATTGAGACATGCAAATGATTTAAGTTTCATGCTCTGCCACACACACACACACACACACATATATATATATATATATATATATATAGGTACTTTTGCACTATTGGTACTTACTTGTTACACAAGTGATATAGAGCTCACAACACAATCACAACACAGTCCTTATTGCCTGCCTACCAGTAGCCTTGGCACGCCCTCACACAACACACTGCCACTACCAGAAGCTGGCAACAGATTGTTCAGTTTTGTAGTTGGTTACAAACACGACATGGTAAGAATAGCCACAGCTGTGTTTACAGCTGCTCAGGAGAGAACTGTCTGCAGACTGCAAGACAGGACATGTTGTGGTAGAAGACCAAATAGAACAGAGTGAGCAAGCTGACAAATCAGAGCACACAGGGAGTAGGCGGGGCTTAAAGACACAGGAGCTCTAATTGAGTGTTTTAGACAAAGGGTGAATACAGACGTACAGCAATACAAATATTGTGTTTTGGGAAAATTGAAGGACATAAAAATATTCTAGTAGACACCAAAAATAAAATTATGAACACTGAAAATTAACATAATAAGGCCCCCAATTAAAAAAAAAATCCTTTCCAGTGAAGATATTGCAACATTTCCAGCAGTATTTCAAATATGGACCAGAGGCCAGCTGACAAACTGCACATGACAACAAATATGCTACAGTCTGTAACTGCAAAACTATGTGGTGGACCTCAAAGTGGCAAGTGAGCAGAAGAGGTAAGCAGAAGGGGGTTTCTAATAAAGTGGCTGGCAAGAGTATACCACATGCAGGGCACTTGAGAAAAAGCATTTTCAGAGCACAAAGAGGTTCAAAGAGCTGGAAGTCTGCTTGGTTCGGATCTTTCGCAACACTGGAGCAGAAATGAAAGAAGGAAAAGCAGCAATAATGAATGTGCACAGGGCTGGCCAGAAGCCCACTATCATGGACTTGAAGATTCCTAAGGAAGTGAGTGAGAACCCTCTTGGTAGTACAGCCATCAAAACATAGTAGAAGCCTGCTGTTCATACAGAGCTCTAGTGCCTTGCGCAAACACATACTGACCGTGCGCATCCGGCTGAGTTTTCTAGGAGGAGTTTAGATGGTTGTGAGCACAGATGGTCTTGAATGCGGGTAATGTATGGATTCCTGCGCGTGTTTGTGTATACTCATTTTTATTCAGAATAATGAAGCACAATGCAAAGCTTATTTGGCTGGATTTTAGCCTTTTAGACTTATTCCTATAGTCGTATAACCTTATTCTGCCTATGCATATTTCTCAAACCCACATACCCACTATATACACTCATCATCGAAAGAATTGGTGCACTCAGAAGGAATCAACCAACAGGACTGAAACTTGGTGGGTAGGTTCGACATTGTGAGACATGCGAAAGATTCAAGTTTGACGCTCGGCCACACGTGACGAAAGCAAGGACGGGCCTTATCACTGTACCTGACTGACCCAACAGCCACGATTGCAAAGATTCAGTGAGCAGTGATGCCCTCCATGAGTCGTCCTGCTAGTGCCAGCACCATTGTCAGACGGCTGCACGAAACAGGACCACATGCATGCAGACCGTTACGACGACTGCTCTTAACACCACGTCAACGGCACCAAAGACTGCAACGGTGTCGTGCCAGACTGTCATGGAGTGACTCAGAATGGCAGCGGGTCATCTTCAGTGATGAGTCCCGCTGTTGTCTTGGTGGAGATGACCAACGAATCCGTGTGTGGAGGCACCGTGGTCAGCCCCAAGATGAACGGCTTGTTGTCTCACGTCCAGAAGGCCTGGTGTCACTCCACCTCCACCCCTACCACAAAATCTGCAGGAACTGTGTGAGAATATTCAAGCTGCATGGGATGGGTTATCACAGGACACCGTTATGAACCTCTGCAACTCCATGCCGAGATGTCATATTGCATTAGCAAACATGGTGGCCCCATGCCATACTGAGAGACACTGCTTCTGTATGTGTAGCTCAATAAATATTGCCCATATCAGTCTAAATTTATCATCATTTATTGTTCCTGGTAACCTTTATCTTCCTTCCCAATAGCACTGCAATCCCACACTTCCTTCTGAGTGCAGTTATTCTTTTGATGATGTGTGTATTTAGTACTTAGTACTGTTTTGGCAAGAACCTGAAAACATGCATCATGATACAGGATTTTTAAAATATTGCAGCTTATGAAAATAATAGTATAAAAAGTACACAACCATATGGATAGGTTTGCTAATGCTAATGCTAGCCGTCCACCCTCATGCTACTTGTTTATGTTGGAGTGGAAGAATCTAATGGTAAAGATAGATTACAACATTGCTATATAGTGGATTTAAATACAACACAAAATGAACCGCTGTCTGCCACCAATCTTTCATTGTAAACTATTGATTAAAAATCAATACTGTGTTTTTAAGAACCAATACAGTACCGCAAACCATTTTCGATATTTTCTTACACCCCTATTTAGAACCTATAATTTAAATGGCTGGAATTCTACTCCTAACCTCATAGCACCAGATTTGAATAAGATAACTTGTATCTGCACATGCTAAAAATGAAATTTGAACATGAATGAGCTCCAGGGCAAACACAAATAATTAGAACACTCATATACGCGTTTGGTATGGTGGTACTTGAATTCTGAAATGTGCGTTTTGTTAAAGATGCCAAATAATGGAAAACTGAGTTTACATTGGCATAGTAGAAATAAGAGGAGTTCAGTACATAGAACTGACATACCGTGAACCTCAAACATTGTTTTTCCTCTTTTAACAAATGCTGCTTTTCACAAGGGGGCTTGGTAAAATGAACCAAAATCGTGCACTGTGACATAACAGATCTGGTTTATTAATATTCACGCCCCAAAATTTGCACACAAGAACAACTAAAAGCAAATAAAATGGTGAATTAGGTGGAGAAATCTACCGTTCCAGGCTGGGAAGATGATGTCGGTACTTCTCATACTCTTCCCAAGTAACTGAACTGTCAGCGGTACATGGTTTGTCGGAAGCTTCTTAATGTAATGTTCTGTTCCACCTTAAATCCTACAGCTACTAGCAAGCTGCAAGTAACTAACATGGCTAACTAAGTAGTATGAGGGTAAAGCTTGAGTCGGGGTTCAATTCCCGGCTGGGACGTCCAGGCTCCTTTCTGTGTGGAGTTTGCATGTTCTCCCCGTATCTGCGTGGCTTTCCTGTGGCTGCTTCAGTTTCCTTCCACAGTCCAAATACATGTGGTCAGGTGAACTGGAGATAGTAAATTGCCCCCTAGGTTTGTATGTCTTTGTGTCTGCCTTGCGATGGACCAGTGACCTGTCCAGGGTATTTTCTGCTTTCTGCCCAATAAGTGCTGGGATAGGCTCCACCACCCCCTGCAACCCAGAAGGATAAATGGTTTAGAAGTTGAAAGAATGAATGAATGTGTCAGGGTATGCCATGCTCTGCATATGTTTGTGTTTTCAGTCACCGTAGTTAGTTAGTTAGTTATAGAGCAGAGCTGAAGCAGGCGTGCAGTGTGGGATCTCTAAGATTGGGCTGTCTACAAGTTGTAACAGCTAGTTTACTGTTTTGAAGTTAAAGGGGAGTCTGCATCATCCAAGATTCACTGTAGAGAGAAACTTAGATTCCTGATACTGAGTGGTGTTGATATGAAACAGGGCTTGTGTTGTCCACAGCGCAAAAAATGTCATTTTATTCACTGTTTAAAATGAGCAGTGAATCACTGTGATATCAGTGTGATATTAATGATGGTAAAATAGTGTTAAATATGGAAAAATACATTTTCTTTGGGGACAACTTTGCCTCACAATGCCCTGCATGTATCTACCCAACATGAGCTGCTTTTAAATATATGGTCATGAACCACCAGAGGTCCTTGGGAGGGAGTAGTTTGTAGCGGGCCAGAAACGTCATATATGATCATATTAGTGTTATATTAAATATATAAATCCAAATATATTAATGTTCACATGTACAAATAAAAATGTTGTAGTAGTACGACAATTACACATCTTCAGTTTGAGACAACACTGATGGAGAGGTTTCTTGGGGTGCTTTCACAGCTCAGTTGTTTAAATCTAGACTTAAAATTTGATAAATTTTCTTTAGCCAAATTTCTTGCTGAAATTGTATTTAGAAAAGCTGTGTCACACCGTCCGTCTCCGCTGGTGAGTCCGCTCCGCCTGGGAACTACGTTCCCCAGAATCCTCTAGCGGATGACGTCGCCGGCACGTGTCCTCCGGCAACCTATCGATCTCCATCACCTGAATATTGACTGCACCTGTTTGTAATCACTGTTGTATTTATACCGCTCTGTTTGCCGTGCCTCCTTGCTGTGCAAGGTTTTATTATTCTTCCGTTGCAATCCTGAGCTTTCTACCACTTGTTGCCTTTGTTGTGTTTGACCTGTTTTGCCTTTCGACTTTGATCTTGCCTAGCCCTTTTGCCTTGTTGTTTTGCTTTTCTTTTCTGACCCCTGCCTGTTTCATCGACTACTCTTCCGTTTTTTCCGTAATAAAACTACTTTTCTACACTCCGCGTGTGTCGGTTCTGTCGGCCGGGCCTGACAAGCTGATTTTAAGTTTTCTGGTGAGTCACTAGGCTTTGTAGTTATTATCAGGTGGGTTGAGATAAGGTTGAGAAGTCCTGCTTTAGTCCAAAATTTTTACCCAAAAACAGTAAGTACTCTCAATGACCTTGATTACATCTTAACAGTTTAATAATGCACAAATTTTACTCAAATAGGTGGAGTTCCCCTTTAATGCTACAGCAGGTTGGTTATCATGAACCAAAAAATGTAACAACCCACAAAGCTATCTCACAAATATAAATAGCACCACAGCCAGCCTTCACAGGACTTCAGTATCCAATTATAATTCAAGATGCACCCCATTCCAAATATTGACATAACTCCCACATCCCAAGCAACATGTTTGCTTGCAATCATTTACAGCATAAGTGAGTTCTAATGTCCAGGAAGAGGAGAGAAGAAACATCCACATGCATTAGAGGAGAGTCTTAAACACTGAGAAAGAGTGTTAGTGTGATTGTAGATGTAGAAGTACATCTACAAAGTGTACAGTGTTGGTGGGTGCTAGTTATTGTGCACGTAGATACAAGTATAGTGTAAAAGCTTGGTGGGTGTTAGTGTACATGTAGGTGGAAGTATAGTACAGTGTTGGTGGGTGCTAGTTATTGTGCACGTAGATACAAGTATAGTGTAAAAGCTTGGTGGGTGTTAGTGTACATACAGGTGGAAGTATAGTGTAAAAGCTTGCTGGGTGTTAGTGTACATACAGGTGGAAGTATAGTGTAAAAGCTTGGTGGGTGTTAGTGTACATACAGGTGGAAGTATAGTGTAAAAGCTTGCTGGGTGTTAGTGTACATACAGGTGGAAGTATAGTGTAAAAGCTTGCTGGGTGTTAGTGTACATACAGGTGGAAGTATAGTGTAAAAGCTTGCTGGGTGTTAGTGTACATACAGGTGGAAGTATAGTGTAAAAGCTTGCTGGGTGTTAGTGTACATACAGGTGGAAGTATAGTGTAAAAGCTTGCTGGGTGTTAGTGTACATACAGGTGGAAGTATAGTGTAAAAGCTTGCTGGGTGTTAGTGTACATACAGGTGGAAGTATAGTGTAAAAGCTTGCTGGGTGTTAGTGTACATACAGGTGGAAGTATAGTGTAAAAGCTTGCTGGGTGTTAGTGTACATACAGGTGGAAGTATAGTGTAAAAGCTTGCTGGGTGTTAGTGTACATACAGGTGGAAGTATAGTGTAAAAGCTTGCTGGGTGTTAGTGTACATACAGGTGGAAGTATAGTGTAAAAGCTTGCTGGGTGTTAGTGTACATACAGGTGGAAGTATAGTGTAAAAGCTTGCTGGGTGTTAGTGTACATACAGGTGGAAGTATAGTGTAAAAGCTTGCTGGGTGTTAGTGTACATACAGGTGGAAGTATAGTGTAAAAGCTTGCTGGGTGTTAGTGTACATACAGGTGGAAGTATAGTGTAAAAGCTTGCTGGGTGTTAGTGTACATACAGGTGGAAGTATAGTGTAAAAGCTTGCTGGGTGTTAGTGTACATACAGGTGGAAGTATAGTGTAAAAGCTTGCTGGGTGTTAGTGTACATACAGGTGGAAGTATAGTGTAAAAGCTTGCTGGGTGTTAGTGTACATACAGGTGGAAGTATAGTGTAAAAGCTTGCTGGGTGTTAGTGTACATACAGGTGGAAGTATAGTGTAAAAGCTTGCTGGGTGTTAGTGTACATACAGGTGGAAGTATAGTGTAAAAGCTTGCTGGGTGTTAGTGTACATACAGGTGGAAGTATAGTGTAAAAGCTTGCTGGGTGTTAGTGTACATACAGGTGGAAGTATAGTGTAAAAGCTTGCTGGGTGTTAGTGTACATACAGGTGGAAGTATAGTGTAAAAGCTTGCTGGGTGTTAGTGTACATACAGGTGGAAGTATAGTGTAAAAGCTTGCTGGGTGTTAGTGTACATACAGGTGGAAGTATAGTGTAAAAGCTTGCTGGGTGTTAGTGTACATACAGGTGGAAGTATAGTGTAAAAGCTTGCTGGGTGTTAGTGTACATACAGGTGGAAGTATAGTGTAAAAGCTTGCTGGGTGTTAGTGTACATACAGGTGGAAGTATAGTGTAAAAGCTTGCTGGGTGTTAGTGTACATACAGGTGGAAGTATAGTGTAAAAGCTTGCTGGGTGTTAGTGTACATACAGGTGGAAGTATAGTGTAAAAGCTTGCTGGGTGTTAGTGTACATACAGGTGGAAGTATAGTGTAAAAGCTTGCTGGGTGTTAGTGTACATACAGGTGGAAGTATAGTGTAAAAGCTTGCTGGGTGTTAGTGTACATACAGGTGGAAGTATAGTGTAAAAGCTTGCTGGGTGTTAGTGTACATACAGGTGGAAGTATAGTGTAAAAGCTTGCTGGGTGTTAGTGTACATACAGGTGGAAGTATAGTGTAAAAGCTTGCTGGGTGTTAGTGTACATACAGGTGGAAGTATAGTGTAAAAGCTTGCTGGGTGTTAGTGTACATACAGGTGGAAGTATAGTGTAAAAGCTTGCTGGGTGTTAGTGTACATACAGGTGGAAGTATAGTGTAAAAGCTTGCTGGGTGTTAGTGTACATACAGGTGGAAGTATAGTGTAAAAGCTTGCTGGGTGTTAGTGTACATACAGGTGGAAGTATAGTGTAAAAGCTTGCTGGGTGTTAGTGTACATACAGGTGGAAGTATAGTGTAAAAGCTTGCTGGGTGTTAGTGTACATACAGGTGGAAGTATAGTGTAAAAGCTTGCTGGGTGTTAGTGTACATACAGGTGGAAGTATAGTGTAAAAGCTTGCTGGGTGTTAGTGTACATACAGGTGGAAGTATAGTGTAAAAGCTTGCTGGGTGTTAGTGTACATACAGGTGGAAGTATAGTGTAAAAGCTTGCTGGGTGTTAGTGTACATACAGGTGGAAGTATAGTGTAAAAGCTTGCTGGGTGTTAGTGTACATACAGGTGGAAGTATAGTGTAAAAGCTTGCTGGGTGTTAGTGTACATACAGGTGGAAGTATAGTGTAAAAGCTTGCTGGGTGTTAGTGTACATACAGGTGGAAGTATAGTGTAAAAGCTTGCTGGGTGTTAGTGTACATACAGGTGGAAGTATAGTGTAAAAGCTTGCTGGGTGTTAGTGTACATACAGGTGGAAGTATAGTGTAAAAGCTTGCTGGGTGTTAGTGTACATACAGGTGGAAGTATAGTGTAAAAGCTTGCTGGGTGTTAGTGTACATACAGGTGCAAGTATAGTGTAAAAGCTTGCTGGGTGTTAGTGTACATACAGGTGCAAGTATAGGTGCTAGTTATTGTGTATGTTGGTGCAGGTATTGTGTGCAGTGCTGATGTGTTGAATGTTAACACACAGATGTGTGCATGTGTGGCCTCAGCTTTAGATTCCCTTTTTCTATCTGACCTTGGGTTTATTCAGTTCATCCAGGAATTTCATCCTGTAAGTGCATTTTCCCAAGGATTCCTACTGAATCCAAGCAGTGGATTTTTTTTTTTTACTTCCCAATTTGTTCCACACTTCAGAGCTGCTCTTTGTGAGTGGAGAGTGGTCAGCTCCTCTCAGTGATGATGAGGAGAAAATGAAAGAGAGAGAGATGGGGAGGAAGGAAGAAGAGCGTGTGAAATGGACGAGTTGGAGCTACACTCCAGCGTTTAGAGCAGCAGCAGGAAATCTGTCACTCATGAAGGTGGGAGAGAGAGAGACCATATCGAAATAGCAACTCCATTATTGTGTGCATGTGCGTAGAGAGAGGGAGAGAGTGAGAGAGAGAGAGGGAGAGAGATTTAAAGTGTATTTTCTGTCTGGCTGTGAGAAACTGGCAGGCTGTGTGTGTGTGAGAGACAGATCTGTGTGTGTGCTCAGACTGACGTGTGTACTGAGAGCTTAGTGCAGTTAACCTAAGTGTTTAAGATTCTGTGGGAATGATCCGTCTCTTTTTTTGGTGTGTGCTCAGCATGGGCTGCGTGTTCTTGTGTCTGTATGTGCACAGTTCCGCTCACGTCATTAGAAACACAGAGCATGCACCCACTGCCCACTTCATTAGCACTCCATACCTCAGTCCAGGCATGCCCTGTGCCATGTTAGCCGGTTTTTAGTCTCGAGTTGGTTGTAGCCAGCTGAATTTCAGGATCGGGCCAAATTTCAGCTTCATCTGTTGTCATTCACCATGCAGTGTGAGGGTGACAGTGACTCCAGAGTTACTGGCCAGATGAGTTCCAATTGAGCAGTTGGATGATCAGATGGATTTCTGAGATGTCTGAAAATGTCCTGCAGTTTGAGCAGATCTCCCAAACTGATTTCTTGAAGTTGCATGCAAAGCACACAGTCACATAATCAAATCCACAGCCCCGCTGCAGGTGAACACCAACACCAGCATATACTAAAGCAGAGTGGAAAATCCAACAGTTTGGGTACCAAGATCCATACAAAGCTACTTTGCTCTGATTGGAACTGTGCAGTGTGTGGATTGTTCTACTAAAGCTGCTTCTTAGATCACATTTTGGAATGTGTGTGTAATACCTCCATAAGCACGAATAACAGCTGCGATTCAATTTGGCATGGACCGGACAAGTTTCTGGATGTAGGCCACATCAATGTTCAGACACTCTTGCATCGAATAATTGTGCAGTGGAGCCAGATTTGGTGAATGCCTTCCCTGGCACAACTCTGAGGAGAATTTCCTGTAGACTGGGATCTTACCCACTGTTGGTAGACCCGTATGACCGTACGCTTCCATTCAGCAAATTCACACAAATTCAGCTACTTCCTTCACACTATGGTCTTTGGCACGCCCAAATGCAATCACTCCTTTTAGGCAATCATTAACATCATTTGAGATCCATTTTCCACACATGGAACTAGACATTCACTGCACTGTACCACCTCTTCTCAGTCTATGGATACATCACTCACACCCCGCAGGTATTTATAGCCCCATCATCTTCATGCAACGCCATCTGCATGAGCGTAAAGTTGTTACTACCTTAAACATGCAAGGGGACCATTTTTTTTGTCCAGTGAGCTTATTTTTGCAATCAGTGGCACCGGCAGGATTATATTTCATAGTGTGCACAAGAACTGCCTGCTCGCTTATAGACCAGAAACAAGATTCTTGGCGCAAGATTCTTCAAGTTACGTAGAGACGGTTAAGAGCATTAATGCATTCAAAAATGTGTCATGACACAATTCAAGACATGATGTAAGCTGCATTCTGAGCATTACAGCGAGGCGGCGCTATAATGACAGTCATTCCTATGCCCATCCTGTCCTGCACCGCCAATGCCCTTTCCCAACGGCCAAAGCAGACAAGCAGACGAATCTCACACAAAAAAATGGCTCCATTTGATTACCGCAGAACAGGTCAAGCAGATCAAATTGCTGTCCTCTAATGTCCATGTATAGCGGTTGTGGCTGTTAGAATCACAGTGGATCCAACTTTCATCTGCCTCTGTCTCCCCCCTCGAGTACTGAGTATTTTAACTGCCACAGAAACATAACAGTGCAGGGTGAGTCTGTACAGAGGACCTGTGTAGCTGCAATACATTGGCTGGACATTGTCATTTACATTCACGTCCTTGCATGAAGGATGTCTCTCCACTGCATGCATGAGTGAGCGATCGAAAGAGAGAGGCCCATAGCCAGTGAAATGATCTGCTGGTTTCATAACTTTATTTTCAAGATAGAATATTAAGAAATGAACAAAAGCATACATGAAAACAGAGGCGTGGTGCATATGGGATTATGACTGCCGGCGGCACTGTTTACAATATAACAGTAAATATTGTCTTAATATTGTGTTTCTGTGCTGTTTCCAGCTTAATACATGTCAACCAGACTTTACTCATCACTGCTTTCTGTTTTCATTGGCATCTTACATACTGTGATCATAGGCATTACGATAGCGCACGGTGGAGCAGGGGGTAGTGCTGTCACCTCACAGCAAGAAGGGTTTGATTCCCTGGCTGGGCAGCCAGTGGCTGCATGTTCTCCCCATGTCTGCATGTACTTCGCTGTGCTCCGCTTTCCTCCCACAGTCCAAAGACATGCAGTCGGCTTAGTTGCCCTTAGGGATGTGTGTGTGTGTGTGTGTGTGTTTGTTTGTGTGCCTGCCCTGTGACGGACTGACAACCTGTTCAGGATATTTCCTACCTTCCGCCCAGTGAGTGCTGGAACAAGCCCCAGCACCCCCTACGACCCAGGAGGATAAGCGGTTTAGAAGATGAATGAATGAAACTTTCATCATCCTTTCACAGTACCATCCCATTTACTGTAATAATCTAATCCCCACACAGAGCGGAGGTGGAGAAATTATACCGCAGTCTTCCACGTAGGATACACCTGTGCATCCTTGCTCTGGCAAATCCTCCTCTCTTAGCTCTTCTAGATTCCTCTGAGTGGATGGAAAATACTGATACATCCTTTTAAAGATGGCAGAACTCCATCAGTTTTCAGGTCACAAGCTAGACTGTGGCTGAATCTCAGATGGCTCCCATGTCTCTACATTCTGCACTATGTAGGAATACATATACTGGCTCATGCTAATGTATAATATATCTGGGATTCGGTAACATGTGTATCCCGGATTCCACACTGGATATAGAAACCAGAATTTTAATAACTTACACAGCACACTATATGGGAAGTTGAGAAGCGGTAGGGAGATTGAGGCCTTGGTTTATAGCTCCAGTTCTGAGGGCCTGCTGCCCTGAACAGTTTCAGGTTGTGACTGTCAGACTCTTCAAGAGTTTGAGTAGGTCTGCTAGAGCAGATCTGCGATGAGCTTGAGTCCAGAGAACTCCAGAGAATGTATGTCTTTCTCATTTCATAATAGAGTTTCAAGTTGCATGAGCTGGACTGCACGTGGAGCTTGTTAAATGACAACAGCTTTCTGAAGTATTCCTGAGCTCACGTGGCCATATTTAACACAGTAGCATGACTGAGCATAGTCTGAGGGCTCGAAGGTTATGCACATTCAACAGTGGTTTTTGGCCTTGCTCTACGCAAACTGAGATTTCTCCGGACTCCCTGACTCTCTTCACAGTATTATGTAAGGTAGGTGTGAAAAAAACCTAAATTATTTGCAGCCTTGGCGATTTTGAACTGCTTGATAATTCTTTCACAAAGTTATGGCCAAGCGATGAGCCATGACCGGTCGTGAGACATGTGACTGCGCATGTAACATAAGCAAGGACGGGCCTTATCTCTGTACCTGACTGACTCTATGAGGTCATCCTGTTACGCATGCTTTCCATTCTGACACGCTGTTGGTGGCAGTGGATAGAACAAAGCATGCACCAGCAACATGAAAGGATCTGGGAGACCTAAACGAACCAAGGAGAGAAAGAACCAACGAATTGTGAGTGACCCAACAGCCATGACTGCATACGGTACATTCAGCAAGCAGTGATACCAGGACCATTAGCACATGGCTGCACGACGTAAGGACTATGTGCACACAGACTCTTATGATGACTGCCCTTAACACCACGTCAGTGTCGCCATAGACTTGCCATGGTGTCGTGCCAGACTGTCATGGAGTGACTCAGAATGGCAGCGGCTCATCTTCACTGACAACTTCAGGTTTTGTCTTGGTGAAGACGACCAAGGAACCCATGTGTGGACGTGCCGTGGTCAGCACCAAGATGAAGGGTTTGTTGTCACACGTCACATGTCCAGAAGGCCTGGTATCACTCCACCTCCACCCCTACCACACAATCTGCAGGAACTGTGTGAGAATATTCAAGCTGCATGGGATAGATTATCGCAGGACACCTCCACCTGCCGAGACGTCTAGCATGTTGTGTTAGCAAACATGGTGGCCTGACACCATACCGAGAGACACTACTTCTGTATGTGTAGCTCAATAAATATTACCCATATCAGTCTAAATGTATCATCATTTATTGTTCCTTGTAACCAAATTCAAGGAGCATTGCAGTCTGACACTTCCATCTGGGTACAACTATTCTTTTGACCATGAGTGTATATTTATATACACTGTGTGTGTGTGTGTGTGTGTGTGTGTGTGTGTGTGTGTGTGTAAATTACTTAATGTAAATAAATCTCCGAAACATACACTTGTATAGTCACAGCTGACAATTCCAGACTTTGATGGGTATCAATGCTCAACATGGTCAAGAACTGCCTACTTTGACACGATGGAGCCAGTTTGGGACGGGATGGGATGGCCTATCACATACCGCTACATTTCTGACAGTGTAGGAGCAGGTCATTTTCAGAATGGTCAGCAAGCCATTTATAGGCTACAACTGAAAGAAAAGTCTTGAATAACTTTGAAAGCTCTTAAAGAAATGATGCAGTGAACTTCACAACTCTTTTTTTTTTCAATCCAGCAACTTTTTCTCGTGTGCTGACATTTAGCTGTCTGGTAAGTGCTAAGGAATGTTTTCAGCCTTAAAATACACAGCGAGTACACATTAAACTGATCACACCACTTAATGTTTCCCTTTCAACCAATAAAAAGCATGTCATTGAAAATGTTGCAAAGGAATGGAATCAGTTGAAAACAGCAGCGTTGCAGAGTGGCGATCATTCATCGAATCCAAACTGAAGAGCGGCCTCAGATCTAGGCCGATCTAGGCCATCAGTTCCGATGTGCTGGAGGAAATCGTGCTTGGTAACAGATGGGCCACAGCCTCTAGAACAGTGTTTCTCGGAAAGCACTGAATTAGCAAAGGATTCTTCTCTCAATAGTCTAATTCTTGCACATAGCCCCACATTCCCTCACTGGCCACTTTATCAGAAACACCTTGTTTCGAGAGCAGTGTTTCTCAACCCTTATCCTGGAGGCACCCTGCCCTATGCATTTTAGTGGATTCCCTGCTTTAACACCCCCCTGAAAGGGCTTGTTAATGAGCTGATAAGTTGATTCAGCTGTGTTGAGAGCAGGGAAAGCACTACAATGTGCAGGGCTGGAGTGCCTCCAGCACCAGGGTTGAGAAACACTGCTCTAGAAAGAAGGTGTTTCTGATAATGTGGCCAGTGAGGGAATGTGGGGGTATGTGCAGGAATCAGACTTCTGAGAGAAGAATCCTTTGCTAGTTCAGTACTTTCTGTGCATAAGAAACCGATGATGTCCTGTTTAAATTGCATTTAAGGTCCTTAAGATAGCAGGCTGCTGCGGGTTGTGCCTTTGGGCCTGTCCCGCCGGGTTAGGCAGAGGCTCAGTGTCTAGGAGGTGCAGGGCTGGAGCAGGAGCTGATTTTTCCTCAGCTTTATTACGACCTGGCAAGTAATCCGGCACCGAGCCTGCTGATGAGCCATGCTTTCATGCTGCTTGCCTTAGACTGACAGTGGGCTAAAACTTAATCTTACACAGAGTGGGTGAGAGAGAGAGAGAGAGAGAGAGACAGACAGACAAAGAAAGAGAGATGGGGTGCATTATTCTGGAAAAATAATGAGCTTGATTCGAATAGGCCTTTTTGCAGGCGCTTTCTGATGCGGGCTGTCATTCCCAAAACAAATGGTGTGTTTAGATGCAAATATCTGAGCTTACCTCAAGGCGGACGCACTAAGCTGTCATAAAGCAACTGCTAGGGGTTGGTAGAGCTGGCCGACTGTATTAACATTCAGGCTGAAGCCCAGCTGCTCACAAGCTACAGAAGCTGCGAGTGCAGTGCTGTCATTCAAACATGGCTTTCATGAGACGCTAAGGGTATAACAAATTAGAATAATGGTTTTACTGATCACCATCACCGTCATCATTAAGTCATTTTGGTTGGCTAGTTCACCTGGAAAGCAGTAGTGACAGCAACATACACAGAAGAGTTACAGGCTCATCCAAAAGCCTAGAATTGGCTTGACAGGCCACTAGGCTGATGCAGCATATTCTCCTGGACTCTGGACCAAGCTCAGCAGGCACATTGCAGGGCAACTGTGATCACCTTCACCTTGTGGCATAAAGTGTTGTTACTCGGAGTGAGCTTAACTCCCATGGTAGACACTTTTGCCTCAGTGTCTTCGGCAATAAACACAAACAGTTTTTGGTAGGCCTGTGAAAACAGGAGTAGGCAACTTGGTAGGTAATTGCATATTGGTATTTTGGTATTATCTGCGTACTATGTGAGCCCCCTTTCACCCTGTTCTTCAGTGGTCAGGACCCCGACAGGACCACCACAGAGCAGGGATTATTTGGTGGTGGGTCATTTTCAGCTCTGCAGTGACACTGACGTGGTGGTGGTGTGTTAGTTTGTGTTGCTTTGGTACGTGTGGGTCAGACACAGCACTGCTGCTGGAGTGTTTACACACTGTCTCCACTCACTGTCCACTCTATTAGTCACTCCTACCTTGCTGGTCCACCTTGTAGATGTAAAGTCAGAGACGATAGCTCATCTTCTGCTGTACTGTATGTTTTAGTCACCCTCAAGTCCTTCATCAGTGGCCACAAGACGCTCCTCACAGGACATCGTTAGCTGGATAGATTTGGTTGGTGGATGATTCTCAGTCCAGCAGTGACACTGAGGTGTTTAAACACTCCAGCAGGACTGCGGTGTCTGATCCATTCATAGTAGCACAACACACACTAACACACCACCACCACGTCAGAGTCACTGTAGTGCTGAGAATTATCCACCACCCACATAATACCTGCTCTGGTCCTTTGGGGGGTTCTGACCATTAAGGAACAACATGAAAGGGGGCTAACAAAGTTTGCAGAGAAACAGATGGACTACAGTCTGTAATTGTAGGACAACAAAATGCATCTATATGGTAAATGGAGCTGATATAATGGAGAACGAGTGTAGAAACAAGGAGGTGGTTTTAATGTTATGGCTGATCATTCACTCAACAAAGGCACAATGTCTGCCCACTGTAGATGGCAAAACTCAAAGGTTAAAATCAGCTGAGATGTGTAAAGACAAGGAAAAACGCCACAACAAATCATCCCAGGCTAAAGCATACTGAAACTGCGGCTGGATACCTGTTTATGGTCCACGTATGCCTTACCTTTGATGACACAATGCACTGATGCTTGATTTGACACAGTCATTTTATTTATCAAGTCTTTCAAGGATGGATCTTGATTTTCCCATCTTTTGACCACAACTGGATGGCCTGGCAGAGGTGAAGCTTGAAGTAAAGCTTTTGAAAGGTCATAATACATACATACATACGTACATACATACATAAATAAATAAATAAATAAATAAATAAGACCTGTAAGGTACACTGCATCACATTTTCAAGTAAAATAATTTTATATCTAGCTGATAATTTGGCTTATTCAAATTATGTAAAACAAGTAAAACATGACTAGAAATTAAACAAAGTTAAACAATCCTATAATTAGATTACATTAGATTTGACTTTATTGCCATTGTGCAGAACACAGGCAGATCAATGAAATACAGCATCTAACCAGAAGTGCAAAATACAGTATTATTTACAGTTAAAGTGCAGGAAAGTAACCATGGCAAGTCATGCAGAAGTTATAATGTGTACAATTATGGATACATATACATATATGCAGAGTGCGTGGAGAGAATACAGTGTAGGTTGTATCCACTTTGAGAGCAACATATGTAAAAAAAAATGGTATGTATGCAGAGTACAAAATAACATGACAAGTGAGTTTATGTACAGTATGTACAGTAACTGTATGTGCAGATAAGAATAGTTAATAATAGAATATAATAAGCCTACAGCAATCTTAAAACGAGAAATGTAAATACCTCAACTAGATATAGATCATTTTACTTAAGTTTTATTGCAGTGTAAGCCCAGGCCTAATAAGCCTACCGGTGGTCGCCCCCCTGCTCTGCCTGGAAGCACCTTCAGCACAACATGGTTATTGTGGAAAATAGGATGGATATTCAAAACCTTCCAAGATCAGAATCATCAGTTTATCAAATCGTATGGAGACTGAAGAGAGGAGCAGCACCACCTCTATTAGCATCACAACCCCAACAGCAGCCTGTAAGTAGCAGCCATGCTGTGTGATTGCATCAGTGTTTGCTGGTTGAAGCAGATCATCTTAAACTCAGAGTTTCATTCAACACTACCAAGGTTGGCGTTTGAGTGAGTTTTGGACATCGTGATTAGGACATATTGCATATTAGGACATATAGATGCATATAGGCTTGCATCTACAAAGCATCTGCAGGGGGCTTTCCGAGTGTTATCGCTCTCTGGGCGAGAATGCAAAACTATAAGAGTCCTTGGACGAGACCCCAAAGACTATGATTGCCTGCCTCTGTAACGTGATTAAACTGTAAGTTGCTCTGCATAAAAGCAACTGCCAAATAGCATAGATGAAAATGAAATGGTAGCCCAGCCTATATTCAGCCAAGTTCCATGTTACTCAAGCCCACGAGACATATCAACAGATGGTACTTTCTCTAATACCACATGAACACTAGTAGACCAAGCTGTGGTTGGTCTGTCCCAGCACACGATACCGAAATACACGTGGAAGCACAGAAGAGGGACTCCAGAGACTGAGAATGAGAGGAAGAGAAAGACATTGATTTTAAAACTAGACACCTGATGAGGTCATACACCGATCAGGCATAACATTATGACCACCTCAATGTATCTACACCCTTTATCCATTTCATCAGCTCCACTTACCACATACGTGCACCTTGTAGTTCTACGATTACAGACTGTAGTCCATCTGTTCTCTGTACACTTTATTACCCTGTTCTTTAATGGTCAGGACCCCCACAGGACCCCCACAGAGCAGGCATTATGTGGTTGGTGGATCATTCTCAGCACTGCAGTGACAGCAGCAAATGTTTGGAATGCTGGAATGTTTAAACACTGCTAACACACCACCATCATGTCAGTGCTCCACCGTTCACATAATACCTACTCTGTGGGGGTCCTGACCATTAAACAAAAGGTGATGGGGGGCTAACAAAGTATGGAGAGAAACAGAAACTACAGTCTGTAATTGTAGAACTACAAGGTGCCCCTATGTGGTAAGTGGAGCTGATAAACTAGATGAAGATTGTAGATACATAGAGGTGGCCATAATATAATGCCTGATCAGACTGTATATATATATATATGGACACCCATTGTTCCACATATTCCTGCACCAGCACCCAAACAAAGAGCTGTGGCAAGAGATTTCATGTGTAATATCATGTGTCCACGTATGTAGATTTATTTAATTGCTTTAAAAGTAACTGATGGGAACAAAACCCAACAATACTTTACAATGATAATGCAAATGCAACATTAATATTAATCTTATATTGAATAAAGTATGTCTAGTGCGCAGGAGCAAAAATGAAATGTATTATGATCCTTGAAAATGTTCTTCAGAGCCGAGCCAACAGGAGAAGGGAGTGCTTTGCGACAACTTTAAAACTTTAAAAATCTGCCATGAAGCTAAACTCCACAGGAGGCCTGAATCACATTGCTAGCTTTCAGGGAACCAAAGATATGGACCCTGGAATTTCGCACATTTGGACAAGACTAGTGTACCCTAGGCATCCTCGCCAAGGCACTCATCTGAAGTGGATGTACTGAGAGCCAGAGAAATTCAGAGCACCTCAATTAGTAGAAATAAGAGTAACTTATTTCCAAGCACTGTAGATCAGTAGAGCCTAACTCTACGGGTTAGTAGAGCATGATGTTTCCAGTGAGCCCTGTAATGCATTGCTGAAATCCCAGCTCCTCATCTGTAGTCTTCTCTGAGGTGTCCATGTTGTTAGTGTCATAATCACATGACCAAGTCAACAAGTCAACATCAAACCGAAAGTGCCATTGATGACTAGTAAAGTTGACAAGTTGTCTGTCTGTGCAACACCTCATATGCAGTCACAAATATGCACATATATGTATGGATAAAACATAAAGTATTAACATAACGTCTTGTTTACAAAGTATTAAACATACCCAGTGCTGGCAGAATGTCTCGATATGGTAAGGGTAAATAGTTAAGGCTAACAGGCTCCTCCAATAATATTGTAATGACCTGATACAGACTGGTGCTAGCTTTGAAAGACTCTGGAGTAGGGCTGCACGATATTTAGAAAAAAAAACTGACATTATAAAAAGCTGAAAAATTATCATTTAAGACTTTAGGATGTTGAACTTTGATCTCAGGTTTCAATGCACCAAACACAAAAGCAGATGCATGCTATGGGTACTCTACTCCATGTATCCAAGAACGCTTAAATCAAAGGAAATCAAGTTATCTCAAGTTAGATGTCTTCTTTTGAACGTCAGCCTTGGATAATGAAATCCATGAGGTTTTATTTCATATCAAGCAGCAATAAAAGTCGTAGCATTCTGTGTTTAGTATGTTTAATGGAATTTGTCTTACTAGACATTCCACATTCTGCAATGTGACTATTGCGCATGCACGCATGAAAGGATTTGTTGTGTAGCCCTACTCTGGAGGTATGACTATGCAGACAGCCACACGCAAAGACTCATGGTAGGCACTAACCCGCCAAAGAAAGGGGACTGTTTATATTGGTTAGAGTTGTTGTATGTTAGATTAAGTTACGGATGTGGGGTTATCGTGTGGGTGTTTTGTGTTGGTGGTTGATCAAGGCGAAGTGTATGATGGGCATGGTTATGTGCCTTCCTACTCTGTGTGCCATGAAAGAGCACTTCTTATGGTAGAATCATGACGTCCTATGTATCTAACTCTCTGCTTATGCTATAGTATTGAGCATTAGGTTTTACACATGTCTTAAAAGTAGAAAATATCCGTGTTTAAGACAGAGCTGGCCAATGTAGTACTGAGCTCAGTCTGGGTGAATAAACCACTGTTACCTAGCCTCTACATTGTACAACATAACATTGTAAATCCCATAGAGGGGAAGTTAGGACAGTAACAAAGGTTGTTCTCTGCAAAACCAAAAATACCTTTGATAGTTGGTGTCCAGAAAGAATTTAGGGATTTGAGCACAGCAGCCGTCTTTTACATTATGTAGTAATTTCATGATGAATGGACCAATAGAAATGCTGCAAAACACCTGGCTACCTCAACATACTGTTCTTTCCAATATGTACACTTAACACTAAGCTGTATATCGCTCTACTGCATATGCTAACTGTTGTTTGCACCTCTGTTCTAGTAACATTCTGACATATAATTACTGCTGTTGCACATGTTTTACTGTTTATGCACATCTTGTATTGTGTCTCTGTACTTTTATCTTTGCACTGTTCTTACTATTTATCTATATATTTTATTACTGCACTGGAGAAGTATCCTGAAAGTGTTTTGTTATAGGTTGTACAACCCTGTATTGTGTATAATGATGAAAAAGTTAAATCAAATTGGAATAAATTAGCTTGACTTTACCATACATTGAAAGTAAATAATATTTTTCTTTCCTGTTAAAGTTGCCATTTTGGAGATAATTTGGATACTTTGGAGGTTCTTTGAGCAGTGACAATATCATCAGAAAAACCATCTACATCTATGTGTGAATGTATCCTTATGTATGCTTATATTTAGACGTAGATTCATAGCTATGAATCACACCTATAACCGCACTTAACAAACTTTATATTTGCCCCACAGAAACAGGCCTACAGCTTTCTGCCACCTACCATTCTGTGGTAATGTGATAGTGACACCATGTCTGTATTTTCATCAAATATGTAGCACTAGTGCCATGTAAAATATGTATAATGTGCAATATGTAGACAGTGTAATGCCTATTATGTTTTCTTTATTTGTCCAACCACACCCTCCATCAAAACCCCTGTGGAGGACCTATAGTGCTTAGTTATTAATAATGCATATTTCATAAATCACTTATGTCTTCAATAAGAAGGAGGACATAGAGAAAGGAAAATAAATAAACAACAACAAGAAGAAGTTGAGTGTATACATATTTTACATTCTGAGTCAGAGCGTAGTGGGTAGATTATTATGTAGTATCGGTAGCTGTAAGGAGGGTTTATTATTCTTGAATGGATAGTTGGATTGTCCTGCGGGGGGTGGGGCGGGTGTGCGGAGGTTGGGGTAGACTGTTGGAGAAAGTTAATTAATGTTGGCCAGGTCGAGCTGAATTCAGTGGAGTTGTTTTTGATGGAGACTTTAAGATATTCCATTGATACACTTTATCGCCAAAAGTATTCACTCACCCATCCAAATCATTGAACTCAGGTGCTCCAATCACTTCCATGGCCACGGGTGTATAAAACCATGACGCAGACTGCTTCTACAAACATTAGTGAGAGAATGGGTCGCTCTCAGGAGCTCAGTGAATTCCAGCGTGGTACCGTGATAGGATGCTTTCCTCAGTACTAAATATTCCTCAGTCAACTGTCAGTGGGATTATGACGAAGTGGAAGAGATTTGGAATGACAGCAACTCAGCCACGAAGTGTTAGGCCACGTAAAATAACAGAGCGGGGTCAGCGGATGCTGAGGCACTTAGTGCGCAGAGGTCGCCAACTTTCTGCAGAGTCAATCGCTGCAGACCTCCAACTTTCATGTGGCCTTCAGATTAGCTCATGAACAGTGCATAGAGAGCTTCATGGAATAGGTTTCCATGGCTGAGCAGCTGCATCCAAGCCTTACATCACCAAACGCGATACAAAGCATCGAATGCAGTGATATAAAGCAACCCGCCACTGGACTCTAGAGAAGTGAAGACGTGCTCTCTGGAGTGATGAATCATGCTTCTCCGTCTGACAATCTGATGCACGAGTCTGGGTTTGGCTGTTGCAGAACAGTACTTGTCTGACTGCATCGTTCCAAGTGTAAAGTTTGGTGGAGGGGGGATTATGGTGTGGGGTTGTTTTTCAGGAGTTGGTCTCGGCCCCTTAGTTCCAGTGAAAGGATCTCTTAATGCTTCAGCAGACCAAGAGATTTTGGACAATTTCATGCTCCCAACTATGTGGGAACAGTTTGGGGATGGCTCCTTCCTGTTCCAACATGACTGCGCACCAGTGCACAAAGCAAGATCCATAAAGACACGGATGAGCGAGTTTGGTGTGGAAGAACTTGACTGGTCTGCACGGAGTCCTGATCTCAACCCGATAGAACACCTTTGGGATGAATTAGAGCGGAGACTGCGAGCCAGGCCTTCTCGTCCAACATCAGTGTCTGACTTCACAAATGCGCTTCTGGAAGAACGATCAAACATTCCCATAAACACATTCCTAAACCTTGTGGAAAGCCTTCCTAGACGAGTGGGGAAGGGTGGGCCGACATATTAAACCCTATGGATTTAGAATGGGATGTCACTCAAGTTCATATGCGTGTGAAGGCAGGCGAGTGAATACTTTTGGCAGTATAGTGTATATAGTCAGTGAGTATGTTTTTCCAGCGAGTGATGTTAGTAATCAGCCTTGATTTCCAGTTCATCAGCATTGTTGGGTTTATTTTTGGGTCGATGGTTAGCGCTCTAAGAAGTATTCTGCTGTTTTTCTTTGCTAATCTTACTGTTGATATATCTCCTAATAGACAGAGTGCTGGGGATAGTGGGGTGGGCTGGTTCAATAGGAGGCTAATTGATCAATAATTTGTTGCCAAAAGTATTTAATGGGTATGCAGTACCATACAGCATGAGTGTAGCTATCAGGGATGTGTAGTAAGCAGTGTGGGCAGTTTATGAATCCAAATTTAAATAATTTTGTCCAGTGGAATGTACTCTGTGAATAGTTTGATATTGTATGAGACACAGACTGGTACTATTAGTCATGTTAAATATGTTTGAAGGATCTGTGACCAGAAATCAGCAGTGGGAGTAATTGCGAGATCTTCTTCCCATTTCCTACGTGCTATGTACACAAGTAGTCAAAAGTTTAGACATATGGATGTTACATTTACATTTACATTTTACGGCATTTAGCAGACGCTCTTATCCAGAGCGACTTACAACCGTGCTTAGTGTTCCGTTGGATAATATTCCAGCTAGTACAGGAAGTTCAGAGCCTAAAACTCACCCTGAGCTCAGACACTGCCCGAACAGGGGCAGTGTTGGCTTATGCTTAGCAGTCCTGACTGATTAGATGTCTGAAAAAATTAACATGGTGATATACCAAATATGCTCTTAATGTATCACAATATTATATTTTTGCTATATTAAAATAAACTCATCATCAAAGGAATAGTAGCACAAACAGTTGCACCTAGAAGGAATCAACCGACATCAAACTTGGTGGGTAGGTTTGACATCATGAGACTTGCAAACGATTCAAGTTTCACGCTCGGCCATGCCTGTGTTGTAAGCAAGGAGGGGTCTTTTCACTGTACCTGACTGACCCGACAGGCCCTCCGTGAGTCATCCTGTTTGTGCCAGTACCATTGAACACAGGACTACATGAACACAGACCATTAGGACAACTGCACCACGTCACCGTCACCAAAGACTGCAATGGTGTCGTGCCAGACTGTCATGGAGTGACTCAGAATGGCAGGGGGTCGTCTTCAGTGACAAGCCTTAGTGGAGACGACCAACGAATCCGTGTGTGGAGGCACACGTCACACGTCCAGAAGGCCTGGTGTCACTCCACCTCCACCCCTACTGCAAAATCTGCAGGAACTGTGTGAGAATATTCAAGCTGCATGGGATGGATTATTGCAGGACACCATTAGGAACCTCTACAACTATAAAATGTTTTAATACACCTTTGAAACAACAAAAGGAACAATTGCAGGGCATCCTAAGGCAGCAGGAGGCTTCCTCCGTGGTGTCCTTCTACAAACACCTTTCTTGGTCCATGTTTGTCTACAAGCTGACACTTGAAACAGTTTGTGCAGTTTGTAGAGCCTTCTGTGGGTCTTTTGCTGTTAACCTTGGGCTCCTTTTTGGCTCTTGCAGGTTTGCCTGTTGTTCTCTTGAAGTGATCTTAACAGGATGTCCACTCCTCGGGAGAGCAGCAACAGTCCTGAATCTTCTCCATTTGTAGGCAATTGGTCTGAGCCTGGATTGATGTACACCAGATCTTTAGCAATGCTTTTGTAGCCGTTTCCCTAAAGTCTCTTCAGAGGTCAACTGTGAGGTCAAATATAATTGTGGTCTTTAATTGTGGCTTAGATAGTGATCAAACCACATTTTATTTGTGATCAATGCTGGCAATAAAAATAAAATACAAAACAAAGTAAAAACATTAAAATTACATTAGATGAGTTGTTTTAGAATCACTACCAGCCCCTCACACTGATTTCCATCTTAGGCCGTGCCCAAGCACAATTACAAACAATTGTGCTTGTTCCCTTGAACAACTGCAAAAATACTTTGAGAGGTAGGAAGGATGGAGAAGTGAGAAGCTCTGCACTGCTTTTCCTTTCTTCTTCTTGTCTTTTTCTCCCGCTGTGCCTGGGTCGACGCCCTCGTAGGTTTTAAATGGAATTGGTCTTCCTGCGCTGGGCTGTCTGGCTGAGAGCGGCCATTGTCGCTGCGCAAGAAACCAAACTGGCCGAGCACCTTTTATCCCCCGCGCATTCACCACCCACACGCCTCAAAATGTCACACATTCAGCCGGGAGTCTTCTCAAGGTGTGTGGACACAATGGAGCACACCTACACACTAGTGGTTTGGTCTGAAGTAGCGGATGGACTGCACACTGAGTGTGTGACACACAAAGATTTTTTGTCTGTGAAACTTTGATATTATAGGGGACATTAAGATTCTAAAGGAGTGTCGACCTTTTTCTGCCCCGACAATCAGCCGAAAAAAAAAAACAGCACAACTCTTTTTTTATTTCTTAAGCGATCCAAGCTGTGATTTTACTGTAACCAGACACGTAAAGCACCTTCTCACATTTAACCTGCTACCTGCTACATGTACTCAAGGAAAGTTTTCACAGGTTTTATTTGTTTCTTATCGTCCATGTGTATAGTTTGATGTTTCTTACACTGGCTAAAGAGTTTTATCGACCAAATTATCATTTCCTAAGAGTGGCTCAGAGGTTTCTCGGGCTGGTTGATGGAGTGACACTACACTGTGGCCATTTGGTTTCCAAGACTGGATATTTGAGCGACACCATACTATGGCTATGCAGGTTTTCAGCTCAGTCATTTAAGTGACACTGCACTGTGGCTACAGGGTTTCCTGGACTGACCATTTGGTAAAGCTACATTCTAGCTACAGGGCTTCCTGGACTGACATTTCCATGATGTTAAACTGTAGCTCCAGGGCTTCCTGGACAGGCCTTTCAGTGACGCTACACTGTAGCTATAGGGCCTCCTAAACTGACCTTTACATGATTCTATACTGTAGCTCCAGTGCTTCCTGGATAGACCTTTCAGTGATGCAATACTGTAGCTACAGGGCATCCTGAACTGACCATTCAGTGACGCTACATTGTAACTACAGAGCTTCCTGGACGGACCTTTCAGTTACACTACACTGTAGCTACAGGGCTTCTTGGATTGACCATTCAGTGACGCAACATTGTAGCTACATGACTTCCTAGACCAACCATTAAGTGATGCTACATTGTGGCCACAGGGCTTCCTGAAATGACTGTTTAGTGACGCTATACTGTAGCTACAAGTCATCCTACAATGACTTTTCAGTGACACTGCAATGTAGCTACAAGGCTTCCTGGACTAGCCTTTCAGTAAAGATACACTGTAGCAATAGGGCTTCCTGGACTGACCTTTCCATGATCGAACACTATAGCTACAGGGCATCCTGGACTGACCTTTCAGTCACACTACATTGTAGCTACAAGGCTTCCTGGACTGACCGTTCCATGATTCAACACTATGGCTACAGGGTTTCCTGGACTGACCTTTCCATGATGCTACACTATACCTACAGGGCTTAATGACTTTTCAGTGATGCTACACTGTAGCTACATGGCTTCCTGGACTGACCTTTCAGTGGCACTACACTGTAGCTACAGGGCTTCCCAGACTGGCCTTTTGTAGTGATGCTACACTGAAGCAACAAGTAACTGCTTTAGCACAGCCACATGGTTTCCTGGATTAGTTTTTGAAGTGATTCTACACTGTATCTACAGGGCTTCCCATCTGGCCTTTGAGTGATGCTACACTGTAGCCCTGGGGTTTCCCTGTCTGGCCTTTTGAGTGATGCTATACTGTGGCTATAGGGCTTACCAGATTGGTCATTGAAGCGGCACCATACTGTGGCTACAGGGATTCCCAGTCTGGCCTTTTGAGTGACGCTACATTGTAGCCACTGTGCTTCCTGGGCTGGCTTTTTCAGAGACTTTACACTGTAGCTGCAGGGCTTCCTGGGGTGACTGTTTGAGCAGTGCTATAGCACAGCTGTGTGGCTTCCCAGAAAGGCCTTTTGAGTGATGCTACACCGTGGCCACATGGCTTCCCGGGCCAGAAGTTGGAGTAATGCTACACTCCGACTATGTGACTTCTCAGGCTGGTAATTTGTTGGTGTTTTAACCAAAACAAATGGCACTGAAAGACAAATAAACACTGATAACAGTTCACTGTAGGGTACTGTTCATAAGGCTACATGACACCTACATAAGCTTGTCTGACATATGATGACTGACATAATCCTACATAAATGTCTTCCTAATGCCTATTCCAATAGGCGTCATTTGCCAATTTTGATTAAACTTTGATTAAAAATGGCATTTATGATCTATAACTATGCCAACTGGAATAAGCATTTAGAAACATTTACGCAGGACTATATCAGTTATTATGACAAGCTTACGTAGGTGTCATGTAGCCTCATGAGCAGTAAAATACAGTAAAGTGTTACCAAAACACTTACTCATTTTACAATAGCGGCTGATAATCCAGGCTTAGAGTCTCAGGGGCACGTGAAAACCAGACATTTATGATGAACAGCCAAATGTGGGGAAACATGATGGAGACTGCCTAAATACACTCATCGTCAAAATACTAGTTAATAGCACAAATAGTTGCACCCAGAAAGAATCAACCAACTGGAATAAAACGTGGTGGGTAGGTTTGACATCGTGACACACACTTCATGCACAGCCGTGCATGTAATAAGAGCACAGACAGGCCTTATCGCTATACCTGCATCACCTAACAGCCATGATTGTGGACATTCAGTGACAGTGATGCCCTTCATGAATCTTCCTGATAGTGCCAGCACTATTGGCAGACAACTGCATGACGCAGCACTACATGCACACAGACCATTAATTACACGCAGAGTGGCCTTAACAACATGTTGACGCCGCCAAAGACTGCAATGGTGTCGTGCCCGACTGTCATGGAGTGACTCACAATGGCAGCAGGTGATCTTCAGTGACAAGTCCCGCTTTGGTCTTGGTGGAGATGCCCAACGAATCCATGTATGGAGGCACCGTGGTCAGCACCAAGATGAACGGTTTGTTGTCACGCATCACACGTCCAGAAGGCCTGGTGTCACTCCACCTCCATCCCTACCACAACATCTGCAGGAACTGTGTGAGAATATTGAAGCTGCATGGGATGGATTCTTGCAGGACACCATTAGGAACCTCTACAACTCCATGCTGAGACGTCTGGCATGTGGTGTTAGCAAGCATGGCGGCCCGACACCATACTGAGAGACACTACTTCTGTATGTGTAGCTCAATAAATATTGCCCATATCAATCTAAACTTAGCATCATTTATCATTTCTGGTAACCTTTATCTTCCTTCCCAATAGCATTGCAATCTGACACTTCCTTCTGGGTGCTGATATTCTTTTGACAATGAGTGTATATAGAAAGCAAAGCTATTATAATTCAGAATTCAGAGAACATATGTATTTTAAACTATATCTGTACAGAATGAAAAACACCCAAATTAACCAGTTATAAATGTGTATTAGACAACTTTCTGCAATCACTGTCACGAGCTAGTCCCCAGTTTCACACATCAGCTAGCAAAATTTCTCCTCAGGGCCCCGAAACAGGGACAGCCAACCCTGGTTGCACCAGCCTGTGGCAAAATCTGAGATTTCATGAGGCACTGCATCTTTTCCTAAAGGACCATAAACTACACAGTGATCCAGTTATGATTTTTTAGGATCCCTAACCCATGCACGCATGAAGTACCCTTCAGTAGCACTTTTCCACCTACCCCTTTTTCACAATGGAGAACGTAAAAGGAAGGAATGTGAGCTGAAGTGAAATCAGATGGCCACTCGGAGTCCCAGGTGTTGCTCCAGGCTCGCGGCATCTGAGTCCTCTCTGCCTGACCTCCTCGATCCATCTGTCCTTCCAACGGCCTGATGAAATTATTCAGCTCAGGAGCAGCAAGAACATGACGACACCTCGCTGCAAGTCTCCTGCGCTCGCTTGCCGGCAGAGTGACCGTGCCATTGGCTAGGAAGCACTGAAACACTGGCAGAGGTCTTGCTCATGTAGTGACTTGGGGGGTAAAATCAGGGGTAGGGGACTTCGGCTACGAGATGCAGAAGAACATGCATGACCGAGGTTAAGGCAAAACCCTCTCATTTGTCCTCTCTTTCTCTCATACACACACGCCCACACTAACACACATGCACTGAGGCGTCCTTTGGTGCGTGTAGTGATCATTTTCAGCTTCCCTTTTTCAAAGACACCTGGGGAAATACCACGTGGCAGATTTCTGCAGGGAATATAAGAGAGAAAGAGAGAGAGAGAGTAATGCGTGTGTTTGGTTGCTAAGGAACTGCCTGGATGAGATCAAATTGTACTGTCTGGTGTCCGTCAAAGTGCTAGGGCAGGAGCAAGCAGGAGATGAGACCACTCTCCTTCGTTTTCATCTGCCCAAAAATATCTCCATCTGATGCCTGCGTGTAGACACATTAAAGGCAATTAGCTCAAAAGTACAATATTGTACACTTCCTGGCCACTTTATTAGAAACACTTACATTGTATTTCCACGCACTGACCACATATGTGCTCAGCTACCTTACAGATCCACGAAATGGTAAATCACTACAGAGGGTATGCAGGTGATGTCACAGTTGGTGTAACACCCACTGAGTGGCAGAAAGACTAACTCAGTGGCAGGGTTAGTGTTCAGTGTGAACAACGCAAAACCATCTAAAATGTGAAAGAGCTGTTAAGCGACTGACTGCACAACTACGTTAAGCAATAAATCGAAGTGATCTGTATGTAGACTGCTGAGGGATGAAAAGAAAAGCAAATGGATCATACAAGGCTGAAATCAGCTTCAGACAGTGTTAGCTTCAGTCAGCGTTAGCTTCAGATAGCGTTAGCTTTAGACTGTAGTAGCCTCAGGCAGTGTTAGCTTTAGCCAGTGTTAGCTTTACTCAGTGTTAGTTTGAGATAGTATTAGTTTCAGACTATGGAAGCTTCAGATTGTATTAGCCTCAGACTATGCTAGTTTCAGATAGTATTAGCTTCAGACCATGCAAGCTTCAGACTGTATTAGCTTCAGACTATGCTAGATTCAGCTGGTGTTCGCTTTAGCCAGTGTTAGCTTCAGTCAGTGTTAGCCTAGTGTTAGCTTTAGACAGTGTTAGCTTTAGACAGTGTTAGCTTTAGACAGTATTAGCTTCAGGCTATGCAAGCTTCAGATTGTATTAGCTTCAGACTATACTAGCTTCAGCCAGTGTTTGCTTTAACTATGTTAGCTTCAGTCAGTGTTAGCCTCAGATAGTGTTAGCTTTAGACAGTGTTAGCTTTAGACAGTATTAGCTTTATCCAGTGTTAGCTTCAGCCAGTGTTAGCTTTAGTCAGTGTTAGCTTGTTAGTTTATTAATTGATAGTTAATATTAATAATTAATCACCATCAATACATATTAATCCAGTAGTCCACTGGTGTTTTGTTTTCATTTTCTGTTTAATCACAGTAAATCACTGTTTAATATTGTGTGCTGTAACCAATGATCAGGCTCCCCAGCGTGTCTGTGTGTTCCATTGTAAGTGCGCTGGCACAATCTGCCCCTACATTGTTCTTTTTGTTTGTTTTGTATTGTTTGTGTGTATGTTTGATATTTCCCTGTTGACTGAGGAGTTTGCCCTCAAATCCACCGAGATGTCAGTTGGCTCACATACCTGTGGCCCAGAGGCTTCTTAGGTTGGCTGTTTCCCATAGCTATGATGCAGCCTGGAACGGCTTCTTGAGTGACAGTGCGTCGCAGCCATGAGGCTGCCTGGACCGGGCGCCTCTTTGATGCTACATCACAGCTGCATGGCTGCCTGGACTGGCTGCTTGGATGGCCCTACACTGCAGATGTGGGGCTGTCTGTATGGGTGTTGTTCGGCTGGATACGTGACCAAAATGCTACAATGGGCCAGCTAGCTAAGTGATGCTACATCAAAGCTATGTAACAGGTCTGCCTTGGCCTGCACTGCAGCTACGAGGCTGCCTGGACCACTGTTCAGCTGAATCAACAGTGGTGCGTCAGAGCTATGAGGCCTTTTGGGCCAGCTGCTTAGCCATTGCTGCATTGCAGCTACATGGCTACCCAGGCCAGATGCTTGGGTGACCATGCATTGCAGCTACGAGGCTGCCTGGTGGTGTTCAGCTGCCTGAAAATGCTACCCCTAAGCAGGTAAGGACATTTCTGGCCTTTGAGGGTTACCTGGACGGCTGCCTGCGTGATGCACTATAAAACGCAGAGTGGGATCTTCCCAGTGCCTAAGGACTCTTTTATACTAGTGACTCTATACTATATGCTGATCACATATTATTAATATTTGGACATGGCATGGGTGGCATGATAGCCTGGGTGGTGCTGGGATGAGTGTATGAGACACTGTGGTGTTTTGGGATTCACGCTTGTGAAGGGCTAGATGATGACTAATTAGTTTAAGGACTAGATGATGACTAATTAGTGATGACTAATTAGTGCAATACTAACAATAGAATTTGAGTAGGGTAAAACAAATGAATGGGACTCTATGGGAGGAACAAATGATGGGGGAAAAAAAACAAACAGATGAGTACACTGAATTTGTGCTTGGGGGTCTGCCCCGAGATAGTGTATGCGTAACAGTGTTTTTTGGTAAAGCAGAAGTACAGTAGATTGAAGGTACTTTGCCTCCAATTTATTCTTAATGGGAAAAATTCCGTCATTTTCAGAAAGTTGGCTTTTCTTCTTCTTCGCGGGACACTTTTTTTTTGTCTGCTAACAAGTCACACCCTTTTTCGAAATAGCCAGACCGCTCCAACTCGGAATGTTTGATCAGGAATGGTGTGGTTGTGTACATCGTTTTGTTCTGATTTTTGTAAAAACTTTTCACTCGTCTGTTTGTTCTTTTTCCCCATCAATTGTTCCTCCCATAGAATCCCATTCCTATTCACCCCAAGACAGGCTCTATTGTTTCCTTTAACCTCCAACAACCAAACCGCATGTACTCACACAGGGCAGGTCCCCAAACACTAATCCACAGTCATACTGACCTGCACTCCTCTATGCGTTGTTTAGTCATCCATCATTCCTCCCACAGACTCCCATTCATTTTTAGCAACACCTTAGCACCCGGGTAGCAAAAAACCTAGGCTGCGCAATCACACTGTGTCTACCTCAGGAAATGCACTATACTGGCTTAAACCGGAAACAGACGGACTATAGACCCCAGTGAAGGTGTTGCTTATAAAATATGTGCTCTCCGTGTCTATACTACAGCTAATAATCCTTTTAGAATTCCTCTAGTTTTCCACTTTTCTCCATTTGTGCAGTCCAGGAAACGCTTAACCAGAAGGTTGAGTGGTAGCATTAGCCCGAAGCTCACTATGTAACATTTCTCCGTCTGTAAGGCTTCGATTGTTGTGCGTCCTCGTCCTGCCCATTCTCATGTAGCTATTTTACTGTAATTGTTCATGAGAGCTCCTTTTTGCCTTTCCCTCTTTTCCCTCGTTTCATGGCTCCCTCCTCAAGAGGCCAGAGCGAAATTACTGCAATTACAAAACCTGCCTTCACGCCACAGAAGTGCCTGCTTTCCTACCTGCCCCGCTTTAACGCACGTATGAGCCAACTTCTCACTCACCCCCTTTTCCTCAGTCTCTCTCTCTTTGTTTAGCTCTTTCTCCTGTCTCACCCTGTTCCCCATTTGTTTCTCTCTCTCTCTCACTCCCTCTCTCTTCCACACACACATCTTTTTCTCCTCTCCATCTCTCTCACTCACATGCACACACCTTTTCCACATCTCTCTCTCTCTCTCCCTCTCTCAAATTCACAAACACACACCTTTTCCCCTTCTCTCTCTCTCTGTCTCTCGCTCATATACACACCCCTTTTCTCCATATCTCTCTCTCCCTCTCTCTCTCACACACACACCTTTTTCTCCATCTCTCTCTCTCACTCACTCACATACACACACCTTTTTCTCCATCTCTCTCTCTCTCACTCACTCACATACACACACCTTTTCTGCATCTCTTGCTCTCTCTCCCTTTCACACACACACCTT
>CM067489.1:26061179-26076286 GCA_034552555.1 Semaprochilodus insignis
CACACACACACACACAAATGTTTGCCATTTCCCTCTTTCTTTCCTTTTTTACATCTGCCTCTCCCTTTCCCAAACTCTCTCTCTCACACACACACATCTTTTTGCCATTTCCCTCACTTTCCCTTTTTTACGTCTCTCCCTTTCCCCACCTCTCTCTCTCTTTCTTAGCTTTCTCCTCTCTCACCCTAATCCATATTTCTCTATATCTCTTTTTCTCTCCCCAACACACACCTTTTTCCCATCTCTCTCTTCTTTTCTTCCATTTTTCTCACTTTCTCTCTCTATTTTCCCTAACCCTCTCTCTCTCCTTTTTCTCATCTCTCTTTCTTTCTTCTTCACCCCCACCTCTCTCTCTCTCTCTCTCTCTCTCTCTCTCTCTCTCTTCTTTTACCCTATTTTATCCTATTTATCTATCTTCTCTTTCTCTCTCCTTTTTGTGGCTCTCTAGGGCTCTCTTATCTCTTCTCCTTTCTCTCTCTCTCTCTCTCTGTCTGTATCCCTTTCTCCTCTTTCACCTTTCACTTGGAAGGAGTGATACTTAGGATTTCCCATTCGATCCGATACCAAGTATAATATCCCGATACTGATACTTTAAAGTGCTTTTTTCCGAGCTTTCAGAAACCAGACTCTCTCTGTGCTCCTTATTAATAACATCACTTAACAAAACACAATTCAGTTTTAAACAATATTCAAATCATATGTTCACTGAAAGTGCTACTTTACATGTGAACTGAAAGCTCAGTAATGTAAATGTGCATTAATTAGATTAATATCTAAATAGTTACACATAAATGTTCAGTATTTAATCTAATGAAAATTAAACATAAGTAATAGATCGCCAGGTAAGAGAACATGGAATGAGTATGTCTAATATTCGGCTGGGTGTTTTAGTGGTAGTGTAGAACACATGTACGCTGTAATTTGTCACGTCTTCTAAGACATCTGCTTGTGCGTCTTTTGTTAATTTGCACCTGCAATTAAAGCCTCACTTCCATACATTAGGTATAAAGTGTCTTGCTTTTTGCAGAGGAAGAAGAAGGAAGGAAAAGTAGTTCCTATCCCACCATCATTTATCACATTATTATTTTATTTTATTTTATTTTATTTTATTTTAGACAGAACACATGTTCCTCCTGCTACATAAATCAACAAATGATATCTTTACTTTTGCACAAGAATCAATTCTTAAGAGTAAACGGCAGGATCGGAAGTATCAATGTTTACATATCAATCTGCCCATCCCTACCTTTCCCTCTTTCTCTCTCACCTATCTCCCCATTTCTCCCTCTCCTTTCCCTCTCTCTCTCTCTCTCTCTCTCTCCCTCTCACACACACACATACGCACACTGTTGTTACTGGTTAAATGTGGGTAGCTCTATAGAGATTTGTGTCACTGCCACTCCGCACACAACATACTTCTCTTAGATGATGACTTGTGATGAGGTTATGCACTCTCCCACACACACATACACACACACACACACACACACACAGATGAACATATATGCACAGACACACACAAACACACATTCACACAAAAATTCACATCTCCACAAGAATACACAAACACACACAGACACATATGCACACCGACACACATATGCACATACACAAACACACACATATGCAGAGACAAACACAAAAACACACACACACATATGCAGAGACACATATATGCAGATGTATTCAAACATACAAACACAAACACAAACACACACACACGTATGCACAGGCATACACAAACACACACACACACACACATGCATGTATGCACAGGCATACACAAACGCAGACACATATGCACATATGCACAGACACACACAAACACACACACATATGCACAGACACACAAACACACATTCACACACAAATTTACATCTGCACAGGCATACACAAACAAGCACACACACACGTATGCACATATGCACAGACACACACAAACACACGCACCCACAGACGAACATATGCACAGACACACACAAACACACATTCACACACAAATTCACATCTGCACAGGCATACACACACACACACACATATATGCACAGTACACCCGAGCCTGCGCAACACCTTCCACTTCTTCCCCGTGTTCACACTCCCAGAATGACCCAAATGTCAGCAATTAGGCCTATCCAATTAGTAGCGAACACTAGGTGGTGCTAAAGTGCCAACTGAGCTGGGTAGTCTTTCTTCCCCTCACTGCTGGACTAAATCCTCTCCTCTCGTTCACCCCTCCATTACGACTAATTCCTGTCTTGAAGCTTCTCTCGTTCAAAGACAGATGGAGCAAACAAATGCAGCTCAAACTGAAAGCTGAGAAAGCTCGTTTGACTGCAGGGTATCCGGTATCCGGTCACTCCCTGGTCAAATACCATGTAAAGCAGGCCAAAGGCTTGGAGATGGGCTGCTATTACTAACATCCTTTGCTCAGACACTTACTTATGTGCATGCCGCTTTAGAATCAACAGTGTGAGAATATCACCAACCACATACTGAAGCTTCACGATTCAGCCTTTTTACTGTATCAATACTGTAATGTATTGATTGAAATCATGATGTCACATCAGATCGCTGTCGAGATTGTGGAGCTATTTAATCTGGGTGATAATGATTGGCTTGGCAACACTAATCGCACTTCAGCGTCAGCGCAGAAGAAATAGCTACAAACACAATTCCACTAATTGTTACAAATAAGCCACCAACAACACAATGCCCCTTTTCAGCTGGGAGTGTGGTGCATGCCAAGAGCTACTTTGCATGGCCACTCCCACTAAGCTTCCAACGGCAGCACAGCTGCCTGTGTTGATGCCACCCTACCTTTAATATGAAGGAAATTGGTTGGAATGATTCAATACCTGCCAACAGTAGGGGCAAAAAGGGGGTGATTTTCTGGGTTATTGGCAAAAATCAGTTATGTGTGATGGAATAAAGACCCCCTATCTGAAGATCGACCTCACCCAAATGTACCAGACTTGGTTTTCATTTAACTCTGTTACATTACATTCATGAAGAACATTTTTCTTCTATTCCATTTTGTTAGCTACTAGCTAGACTAGAGTGTTTTCTGTGACGCTATGTGACCAGTAGTCTGCACACCAATCTTCAGGGTTAAAGGTCAATGAATTAGCATCATACATAGGCTGTATTCAAAATGGCACACTACTATACTGCATACTACAGTAGTATGTACTGCGTACTGTACTGTCCTGTGTGTAGTATACAGTACAGTAACAAGTTCTGACCTACAGTGTAGTATACTAATACAGTCACATGACCAGTTACCTCACATTTACCTCAGAGCTGTTATTACTGTATCCACTGTTTAGAGCTAGCTGCTGCTAACGCCGCTCAGTTCACCTGAACTACATTTAGCCTAGCTGTTAGCTACCCTCGGCTATTTCACTCTAAAACTGAACCTCTAAAGCGAGTTCAACTTTTATTAATCTTCAGACCCGTATATTTTAACTTTCTGAGGCTCATTCTGATGAAAACATATCCCACTACAATCACTACACCCACATTTACCTCAAAGCTGTTGTTACTGTATCCACTGTTTAGAGCTAGCTGCTGCTAACGCTGCTCAGTTCACCTGAGCTACATTTAGCCTAGCTGTTAGCTACCCTCGGCTATTTGGCTCTAAAACTGAACCTCTAAAGCGAGTTCATCTTTTATTAATCTTCAGACCTGTATATATTAATCTTCTGATGCTAATTCTGATGAAAACATACCATACTACAATCACTATACTCACATTTACCTCAGAGCTGTTATTACTGTATCCACTGTTTAGAGCTAGCTGCTGCTAACGCTGCTCAGTTCACTTAAAATACTTTTAGCCTAGCTGTTAGCTACCCTCTGCTATTTCACTCTAAAACTGAACCTCTAAAGAGAGTTCATCTTTTATTAATCTTCAGACCTGTATATTTTAACTTTCTGAGGCTCATTCTGATGAAAAAGAGTTGGCTGCGTTTTGCTCCCCAGTATTACCGTCCTCCATTTTCTCTGGTTGAAGCAGGCTGAGCTGCTGAGGCCGCAGTACATAACGGGATGCAGTACACCACAAAGATAGCTCCCCCTGTATACTAGAAACTCTGACTGGAGTTGCACTACAGAATTTCAATTTGGTCGCATACTGTATACTACATACTACTGTTAGGCAGATTTAGTATGCGAGTGGTATGTAGTATGCATTTCAAAAACAGCTATTAATTCCAGCGTTTTGGACCACTTGGACCAAAGTTTTATTTTACTGAGCAGCATTATTTTATAGCAAATGAGGATTATTCGATTTTTTTTTTACCTAGAAATTCTAATTCTGCCATGGGGCCACAAGGGGGCATTAAAAGAGGCTTCTTGGCATTAATGTACAGCGGCCCCAACATTCCTTCCACACTTGGAAAAGTATTGAGTTAAATGTGTTAGGGCACCCTAGACAGGCTGCCAGTCCATCACAGGGCAGACACACGTTCACACCTAAGGGGAAATTTAGAATCTCCAATTCACCTGACTGCATGTCTTTGAACTGTGGGAGGACACCAGCGGAATCCCATACAGACACAGAGAGAACATGCACACAGAACTCACAGACCATGGACGCCCAGGCTGGGAATCAAACCCAAGCCTTTCTTTTTGTGAGGCAACAGCACTACCCACTCCGTTACGATAACACCTGCTTTTGTGATGAATAGACTAATAGAAATGGTCCAAAGTTGATTTGATTAAACTCACTTTATATTAACTTACATTGAAAGTGAAGAATGTTTTTGTCTTTCCTGTGAAGTTACACTTTTGGAGATGCTTGTTTTTCTGTCAACAGCAACAAAATTCTCTTTGGTAAAGTTGGTGTTTGGGATTGTTCTTATTTGAGCAATTCATCAGCGTCCAAAATGGATTAGTACACTCATTGATTCCATAATGAAATAAGAAAAAGTGATTTTTAGTATTCTATATAGTACCCTTAGTGCAACCTGATTGGAGTTCCAGGCTCTCTCCACACAAAGAGTCTACCATCAGTTTGACATTGTTCTTAAAGTGTTTTTCTCTGAAACAAATCTTTTGAATTACTATTATTCATGTTCACCAATGGTTAAGTGGTTATATACTTTCTGGGACCACTGCAGGTTAATATAATGGGGTTTTATTGAAGCATTTCTATTGGACCATTTGTCATGCAATGTTCACACAGCTGCTAAAAATTGGGAAAAATGATGTTAAAACATTGATGCACTGCTAAAAGGAGGTCAGAAAGAAATTCTGTTTTCATTTGACCTCGTCTTGATTCTTCTTCTTCCCGCATGAATGAGTGTGAACCGAGAGAAGAACAGGAATGTGAGCAAACCACTGGACCAGCACTCCTCTTTTCTGGATAAAGAGATGAAGAGACACACCACTTTCCTTAATAGCGGGAAGCAGCTGTGAATTACTGGCTCCGTGCCTGCATGAGCATGCATCTATTTATATGCCGCAAAGATACAAAACAGCAAGGTGCGGTGACAATCAGATGGGGAGCAGGAAAATTTCACAGCTATTTAAGGACTGATGGAGGGAGATGTAAAGATTGGTGGGGTAGTTTCAGCCCTCAAGGGTATAGAGCACTTATCTGCAACCATTACCAGCTCTTGTATATATCAAAGAAAGGTACAAATCTTAAATATGGCTGCCAGCTATTCAACAGACACTATTTTGGGGAGGAAAAAAATACACTGGAAGAAAGGTATCGATCAGCACTCACATCCTCTTATCACTCGGACACATAAGGACTGTACTTAGGTCCTTCGGTCAGTATGGATAATCTTTAAAGTGGGGCTGAATGATATTTCTTTGGATTTTTCATTGTAAGATCCTTATGTGATGCCAATATGTGCTGCCCCACTATATATGGTATATGATGAATGCAGTATATAGGCTGATACTGGATAGAATACACTGACCATCCAATTCATTAAGTACTGCGCTGTTTCTAACCTGGTTGTAAATTTCATCAGCTCCATTTACCATATAGGTGATCTCTTTAGTATTATAACTACAGATCATATTACATCTGTTTCTCTGCGTAGTTTGTTAGCCCTTGTTTATCCTGTTATTCAATGGTCAACAGAGCAAGTATCATTTGGGTGGTAGGTCATTCCCAGCACTGGAGTGATACTGCTGTGGTGGTGGTGTCATGTGGTGTGGTGGTACGAGTGGATCAGTAAAAAGGCATTAACAAAGTATGCAGAGAAACCGATGGACTACAGTTTGTAATCTGGAGAATTAACAACCAAATTCCAGCCTTGTCCAATCTGTGAAACATGGTGGTGGTAGTATCATAGTTTGGGCCTGTTTTGCTGCATCTGGGTGAAACATATATTGTGCAGTTGGATTTTTCCGGGTCTTTGTAGAACATTGTAACAGAGCTCTTTCTAGATACAAACACATAATAGCTTTGTACGCATGTAGTCCAATGTATGATGGATTGAACATATATAACAGGTCCTAATGATGAGTGACTTATGTGCAGATTGAGCTGAACTGATTCACTGAAGAAGAAGCAGCTGTGTGGATGGAAAAAAGTGAGTGAGGAGCAGCCATACTGAAATGATAATGTTGTGGTAGATATGGCTGTTTAGCCTTCAAATCTCACACTATGGCCACAAGCCGTAAGTCATCGTGCATCTCAGCTGGATCTCAGTGTTTCCAGATGTGCTGTCTAAGCTTAAGGGCAGAAGCACAAACAAATAGGCAACGCTGAGGACCATAAACGCAGTGGTTGGCCACAAGAACTAAGTGCAGGAGACGTGAAGTGCAGCAAGCTAACTCCTCTTTAGCTCAAAACTGGCAAAAACCAGTAGAACCCCGCTACACCCATATATAGTCCAAAGCCATCTTGTCAGAAGTGGTCTCTGTGTACGAGTTGCAACCAAAAAGCCATGTCTCAGAGGGAGACACAAAGCCAGGCGACTCACCTACAAACAAAAACGCTGGGGTGCAGAAGAAGGGCTGCAGGTTCTCTGGGCTGAAGGCAAAGAAGAAGACATACAGAGGGCAGTTTGTCTGCCAAAAGGCTGAAGAGCACTATGTGGACCAGTGTCTGAATTCAATAGCGAAGCATGGTTCCGGCTGGTTTGGGGCTGCATTTCTGTAAATGAGGTTGGTGATTTATATAAAAAGTGATGCCGCCTTCACTGCTGAGAGGTACAGGCAGATTCATATGCAATACCATCATGCAATTGGTCCCGCATCTATTCTCCAGCATGACAGTGACCTCAAACAGTCCCTAGCCTCCAGCAAAAAGCAGAGCAAGGGCCCCCACAGAGCCCTGATCTCCACCTCATTGAGCCAGTCTAGGCTTATATGCAGAGTCAGAGCCAATGCCTTTCACATGACAGTCACCATTGGATCTGGTGGATACCACCTATCCTTACTTATTCTCTATTTCTACATCAAAGCCTTTGAGCAGACAGTAAGTAAGGAGGCTCTGAAGTATTGGCAGGCAGTTCTGCAATCATTTCAGATTTACAGTGGAACTGCATTTCTCAAAGTAATGTTTCCCCAGGTTGAATGCTGTAGATCCTGCGAATTTATGTAAATCACAGCTGATGTGTAAATGCATGCGCCTGCGACTGGGTGGCTGGTGACTCTGTAGCTGTTTTCAGTACCTGTGGCTGTTTTTGAAACCAGTAAGCAAGTGGGATTGTAGCGTGTGCAATTTCAATGCAAGATGTATTTAGAAATTGCAGTGTGTAGTGTATATTTGGGGATTATCGTGTATGGGGCCATTATTTTCGGGCCAGCAGACGGAGTGGGGGGTGGAGGGGGTGGGGGTGTGTACAAAGAGAAACGTGTTGAATTGGCCTGCACTCTGCATCCTGTTCTTTCAGCTTTGGTCTTAGTAAATGACCCCTTGTCCATGTCTCTTTCAGTGGGAGAATAATAATGATAATTGTGGGCTAAATTGCAGTTTGAGAACGGAGTCGGCTGACAGTGGCTTCCGGAGGCTCTGTTTCTGTTTCCCCATGCCTCTGTGGTCATCTGTGTCACACACACACACTCACACTCACAGAACACACACACCTGTTTTTTAACAGAGTCAGGACTTGGGGTCATATGTAGGTCCCACACACATGTGCACATTCAAGCATTTTAATATGTGCATTACACAGCATAGAGATATTTTATTAGCATACAATCTAAAACAAAATCAATCCTAAATGTGATATGTTAACGTCATCTATGAGGCATATTTGGGGTAATTACCAGTTTTATTCACACCCTACCGATACATAAAAATGAATGGTGGCACCTTTTACTGAAAATGCATTGTATAAGTTTACCAAATTAGTTCAAACTGTGGACCCACAGTAAAACACTATTAAAAATGTATTCAGTATTTAGACCATACATATTTACATGGATTATGCTAAGATCTAATTAAGCTTCCAAGCTTCATTAACTGAGATAATAATAGGCTAAATATATGCCAAATCATTATGTCAGGGGTACTTTCTATTAGGAAATGGCTGTCCTAAACACTAACCCCGAAATTTACACTTGTGAAAATAATACTATATAATCATATGTCTATATACTATGTAATCATATGACACTATATTATCAATATATAATAATAATAATCAAGGGGCAGTTGAGGGCTGGAGGTTAGGGACATGACTGAAGTGCCCCTGAGCATGGCACACAACCCTCAACTGCTCCCTGGGTGCCACGGATAGGCCTGCCCACCGCACTGGGCAAATCTGTTTACTGCCCCCTAGTGTGTGTATGTTCACTAGTGTGTGTGCATGTGGCTGTTTCTCTGCACAGATGGGTTAAATGCGGAGGACAAATTCCTACACAATTGGTCAGGGGTTACTATTCTAATTCTAGAAGGTGGGGCTTATTTTAGCCACACCCCTGCATTTTAGAGCAGGAAGTGGACTGAATCTCTGCCCATCACATGGACATGGTCACACAGTCGAGTCACATTATTATGACCACTTTCCTGCTTTCCTAAATTATTCCTACTTTCGATGGTGGCAGCGTGTAGCTCCTGAAGGAAGTATCATCATGTGAGCTGGCTTGGTGGGTATATAAGGAGTGCCATAGGCTGTCTGCACACATATCCCTCATTGCTGTCATGGGTAAAGGGGGCGATACATGCTGATTGTTTTCCCTGGGGCGGGTGGGATCTTCCAGCAAGAAAATGCTGGCTAGAAATGTCCAACATTGGTTGGAAAGCATGACCAAGACCAAGTACCCCCCAATTGAACATCTGTGGGACCAGCTTGATTGTCATGTTGACTCTGTGGATCCTCCCCGACGCACACTTCTACCAGCTATGGGATGCACTGCAGTCAGTATGGCTCCAGATACCTATAACAACCTACCAGGACCTTATTAAGTCACTCCCAGCCAGTCTAGCTGCTGTCCGTGCTGCTGGTGGTCATAATAATGTGACTCAACTGTGTATAATGTAGCCTGCTGCGGTTCCTCTGTTTGGCTGTTTTATGAAAGCAATGTAGATGTATTCTTTTCTGCCTAACACATCCCATAATACTCTGTGTTAATACCAATTAAGGTAGGAAAAAAAGCAGAACACGCGGCAATGACACAGTGGACATCGCTGCCTTCTACGGATTCAGCAAGGCATCGAGACAACTGCCTGCAGTTTTGGATGCAGGTTAGATCCCAGTCAGATCCCATTGTTTAAAGTAAATGAATCACAGAAAGTCGGAAAATCAGAGTGAAACATTAGGACATGCTTGTCCTGACTTTGAACAAAAACAAGCACACGCAAACACACAAATGCACACATGGCTCTGTGGAGTTCAGTGACACATTAAATTCCCTCCCACCAACTTCACCATGCCTATGTGGTCATCTGTGTTACCCGCCGCTACAGGGGAAGACACAGTCTCTCACACACGGCACCAGCCCCAACAGACCCATAAAGCATTCTGATTTCTGGTTTCTAATTATGAGTTTTTGAGCTTTCTGCATGGCAGAACAGAATGAAAGGCAAAAAAAAGGAGTATGTGTGAATTAGTCAAGGTCAAACCAAAAACAGGGGCGAAAAGAAGCGCCTTTATCCTTGATGGCGTCTTTGACCTCGTTATAATTACTTTGTTGGCGGGGAAGGAAAAAAGAATCTGAATGTGCGATTCTGCCGAGGAACCTACAGGCCTGCCTGAATGTGGCTGCCAGATGAAAACAATTTTACTCGCCCTCATTTAATTACGTCTTGCACTTCTCTAATTGCCGAGCTACACGGAGGAAACATGCACTCTATTTGTCAGAGAGAGTGAGAGCGAGCGAGCGAGAGAGATCATTTGATGATTAAAGAGAAGGTGGAATGATTACAGACCGGTCCTTTGTTACATGTATTTCATCGTTTATGCAGACGTCAGGCCGTCATTCCTCTGCAAACCACTGATGGCTGACTACATGGAAATTGCTGTTTCTTCATGACAGTTAAGAATGAAGCGACTTTGACAGGAGCTGCACGTTTTTAAGAGCAAGATACGAGTTTCACAAGGCTGTACAGAGTGATGTCCCTCATTGCCTCTCTCACCCTTTCTGTCTTCTCCACACTCATCCCCCGACCCACTTTCTCCTTGCTTTGGTTTCCATTCATAATCAATATAGTTTATTATAGTTTATTAGCATGTAGTAATATGGAATGAATTGGCTCTTTTGAGCGTTCACAGCAAACATATACAGTACTGTGCAAAAGTCAGGTTCCACCCTTAATGTCCAGTCAAAGTCGTTTATTGTGGTCAGCTCATTGTTCTGAAGATACCAGCAGCTGCTTTGTTCAATTTTGAAATGGTCTTCTGTTTCCTTTTTTTCAGGTGAGGAGCTTATTGGCAGCTACACATCCTTTCAGACCCATAGCACTGAGGTGTCTTTTCTTCTCACAGTGGAAGGACGGACAGAAACACCTGTGAATTGTTTCAGATCTGAAGAAAGAGTGGAGCTTCTCTTCTATCTCAAAGATAAGCTTTAAGTACTGTTTATCTGATAGCAACAGTTTTGGTGGTCTACCAGGTCTAGGGTTAGGGGTCCTGTTTTTTCTGTAACATTTAATGATTTTTAAACTTTTTAATGCAAGTGGGTTATCTTAGATATATATATCTCAGATATATCCCCTAAAAATTATTTGTACTCAGTGGCTGTTTTATTTTGCATATGAATAATGTATATATAAAATTATGCAATAAAAATGACAAAATATTTAGAGGCAAAAATGTGGAGTCTAAAAACGTACAAAAGGGTGAAGTAGATACAGTGATGTAGTGGTGTCTAGATAAGTAGATATACTGTGCTACTGTGTATAGAACCACCAACTCAAAATACAATCTAATGTTTTTTAATTTCGTCGAAATGTTTTGGGTAAAAAAGGTTTCATTTAGACTCAGTTACTACATGGTAAAGGTACTCTGGGCGTGCAATTGCTCACTTAATACTAGTATTAACTAGTGTTTGAGTATGTAGTATACAGTACAGTACGAATGTCAGTTGAGTATACTCAAAAATCCACAATGCACACCAGTCGATTTCTGAGAATGGTACTAATGGATGCTATTGTCCCACAATGCAACGGGAAACAGAAAGGGAGGAGCTTCTCAGGTCTGGAGGTTTTTGACAAAATGGTGGATGGTGATGCAACAGCAGCTCCAGTGGTGGCAGCACCAGAAATGGTGTATAAATGTGAGTTCAACCCCAAATCTGTCAAACCGACTATAAAAATAAATGTGTTCCAGTAAATAATGTGTTTATTTAATTGCGTTGCAGCCTTCAGAGTCCACCTTGGTGTGACGTGTGCTTCATCACTTCCTGTTGTGTTCCTAATATCGTGTGTACTAGCCTGCAGAACTCACACTATTAAGATTAGTACAGAGTATATACTGTGTAGTATTAGTGTGTAGTGCACAACTGAGACACAGCCTTAGTATCGATCAGAAGGGGGAAAAGTGGTGTCAGTCCGGCTCTAAATATAAGCATGAAAATATCATATATTCTTATTTTTTCCCAAAGTGCATATCAAGTTTGAAAGGAGTGAGAGGATATAATCACAGCACAGATCTCAACACAGAATTGCCCTTTCCAAACAACGTGCTTAGACGTCTTTGCTTCATTCTAACTAGCTCAATATCAGGTTTTCAACTCAAAAAAGGAATTCAAGGACAAAACGTAGATTACTGGCTCTGATTGTTTGGTTTGTGATCGGATGAGCTTGAAGTCTTTGCTCTTGGCAATCATGATTAAAATCAAGCACACAAAAATCTGAGACGTTAGCATATTTCACTATTTGTAGTTGGATCTACACTAAACCAGCCTCCTCAGAGGTGGGTATATATATATATATATATATATATATATATATATATATATATATATATATATATGCATATACGCTCCACTATCAGGAAATGGTTTGAGTTAGCAGTGTGCTAAGCTGGACAGGTGATGTATGCGATGTATGTGTGGTATTTCTCCATGTGGGCTCCCCACTGACCGGCCCTATGTCGAACTCTCTCCTCACAGATAGATGGGAGTGTCCTCATCTGCTCTGGTGCTGGCAGACCAACTACTTGTCCCACATAACCACAAAGCGTCTCCTGCAGCAGGGGAGCGGCCGGCCGCCTCTGAGACAACTATTCCTGTAATGCTCTCGCAGGAACGGTGATGGATGTACCAAATCCTGTAGGGCAGGGGCCCTCAGTTCCAGTCCTGGAGGTCTGCTCGAATAAACCAGCTAAAATGATTGAGTCACTGAGTTAATTAACTGATGAGTTGAAGCAGGTGTGCTTGAGCAGGGCAATCACTACACTGTGCTAGATTCCAGGACTGAAAGGCAAGAATCCCTCCTGTTAACACACATACACACACTCAAGAGGTCTGCCACCTGACCCAAGCCCAATGGGGTTTTGGGCCAGGTTCGGGCCAATTTTTCAATTGCAAGCTCAGGCTTGGGTCGGCTTCGGATTTGTTTTCTAATGAATGATGATTTTAATGTAGTAATTTGTTTGTAGTTGAAGGAACATGCCTCTCATGACATTACAGTCTCGGTTAGGTTTGGAAAAGCCCCGGGGGGCGGGTGAATATGCCCCCGAATGAAAGGTTGGAGGAAATGTTATGGCCAGTCTTTCCTCATTGCTTGTTACGGTTGCCCAAAGTGTGGTAAAGGGTCTTAATGTAGTATGGAAATACTGTTAAAGGTTTATAATGTACAACTTACCACCCAGTCCATATGGCCCAAATAGAAACTAAGACGCAAAACCAGCCCGTACTGAATTCAGTGCTTTCGTGACGCATTTAAATCCGCCTATTCAGCCTACGGCAGGTTAGCTCCAGCCCTTCGCATTGAAGTTAGAAGATGTGTTTCAGCCTGAACTGCCTTTTTAAATAGGTCGGCACACAATTCATCCAGGCAACCCAGAGGTCAATTACATACATACACTCAGCATTAAAAGAATAGGCAGTGAGGGACTGTAATGCTATTGGGAAGGAAGATAAAGGTTACCAGGAACAATAAATGATGATAAATTTAGACTGATATGGGTAATATTTATTGAGCTACACATACAGAGGTAGTGTCTCTCAGTATGGCATTGGGCCACCATGTCTGCTAACATAACATGCCAGACGTCTTGACATGGAGTTGTAGAGGATCCTAATGGTGTCTTATGATAATCCATCCCATGCAGTTTGAATATCCCCACACAGTTCCTGCAGATTTTGAGGTAGGGGTGGAGGTGGAGTGACACCAGGCCTTCTGGACATGTGACAACAAACCGTTCATCTTGGCACTGAGTTACTCCATGACAGTCTGGCACGACACCATTGCAGTCTTTGATGATGTTGACATGGTGATAAGGGTAGTCGTTGTAACAGTCTGCATACGTAGTCCAGCGTTGTGCAGCCGTCTGCCAATGGTGCTGGCACTACCAGGATGACTCATGGAGGGCATCACTGTTCGCTGAATGTCTGCAGTTGTGGATGTTGAGTCAGCCAGGTGCAGCGATAAGGTCCATCCTTGCTTACGTCACGTGCATGGCCGAGCATGAAACTTGAATCATTCGCATGTCTCAAAATGTCAAACCTACCCACCAAGTTTCATTCCTGTCAGTTGATTCTTTCTGGGTGCAGCTATTCTTTTGATGGCGAGTGTATATCAGTCTTACAGGCATAGTAACCAAAAACAGCATCCATAACATTCTAAATAATGAATGGAGGTTATAAAAATGGTCAAGTGCTATGACTTGAAATCTCATCCATACAGTTTATGGAAATTAAGAAAACATAAGAATCCAAAAAAAACCAGGCAATTTCACAAATATACTTCTGACATACAGCAGGACATTTCCTGTTGACCAACTCAATGCAAAGCAGTGTAAAACTGTGTCTGCAATAATCCATTTCGGTTAATGCGTGTGAGGGCTTCAAATTTAGTTTGGGTCTGTTTGGGTCAGGTCTCAAAGCCAGAAAAGGGTCGGGTCAGGTCTTTAATTTCATGCTGGTGCAGACCTCTAACACACATTAAAGGTGTGCACATACATTCAAATGAGGCAATCTTTAAAGTCAACTTGAAACAGTCCTTTTTAGCTCTTGTAAGTTCATGCCCCTGGTCAAAAAGAGCATGAATAATACAATTGCAAGACACAATATTAGTTTTCTCGTGATCTTCCACATTCTCGAGTTCAGTTATGTCACTGTGCCCCAACAGCTGAGGAAAAATATTCACAAACAATAGGCCAGATTTGTGAAACTAACCATGAGGGCAGCACCCTAAATATGAAAGCTATTCATATCTATTCAAAGCTAATTAAAGTCAATGTGGTGACGATTAGGTATATTTTTAGTGCCATTATATTATTATATTTTATTATATTATATTATATGTTCTATATTATATTATATTATATTATATTATATTATATTATATGTTCTAGCCAAAAAAGAAAAACCAAAAAAAAAAAAAACAACAATCAAAATCAACATATAAACATTTATATATATATATATATATATATATATATATATATATATATATATATATAAAAACTAAATGCCAAGTGAAGCTGTGGTGGGCAGCAAAAACAACAACAAAAAAACAACAACAACAACAA
>CM067489.1:26086083-26103912 GCA_034552555.1 Semaprochilodus insignis
ATGTCTGACTAAATGACGAGCAGAATTGGCTTGAATTTGTTCGGATTCTCTTCTTCAAAAGCTCCTCCAGACTTTTTCTGAGACATCGTTCCACCCGTGTTTCTCAGCTTCACAGCTTTAGCTTCCTTCACCGGTGAACCGCCAGTGCACGTTGTCACATGGATTTAATTTTTTAGCAAACATGCGTCATAACCCAGTTAGAACATAAATATATATTATTATTCGCCTTTTAATAATTATTAAAATGTCTTTTTAAATTCTTAAAGTTCTTGTGCATTTTGTAAGCTTTTGTCTGTTTTACGGAAAAAAAAAAAACTCATCACTGTTGTCAGTCGACTTGAAGGTTCTCAGTCGACTTAAAGGGGCTCCGACTGACGATTCGACTCGTCGACTTCTAGAGGGAAGCCCTAGACTGTAGTCCATCTGCTTCTCTGCATACTTTGTTATCCTGTTCTTCAATGACCAGGACCCCCACAGGACCACCACAAAGTACGTATTATGGTGTGTGTTAGTGTGTGTTGTGCTGGTGTGAGTGTATCAGACACAGCAGAAGTGCTGAAGTGTTTAAACACCTCAGTGTCACTGCAGGACTGAGAATCATCCAGCAGCCAAAACCATCCAGCCAACAGCATCCTGTGGACAGCGTCCTGTAACCACTGATGAAGGATTAGAGGATGATCAACACAACATTGCACTGTGTAGCAGCAGATGAGCTATCGTCTCTGACTGTACATCTACAATGTGGACCAGCAAGGTGGGAGTGTCTAATAGAGTGGATGGTGAGTGGACACAGTGTGTAAATACTCCAGCAGCACTGCTGTGTCTGATCCACTCACACCAGCACAACACACACTAACACACCACCACCATGTCAGGGTCACAGAGCTGAGAATGATCCACCACCCACATAGTACCTGCTCTGTGGTGGTCCTTTGGGGCTTCTCACTATTAAATAATGGTAAAAAGAGGGTAATAAAGTATACAGAGAAACTGATGAACTACAGTCCATAATTGTAGAACTACAGAGTGTTCCTATATTGTAAGTGGAGCTGATAAAACGGACAGTGAGTGTAGATATAAGGAGGTGGTCTTAATGTTATGGCTGATGGGTGTACTAATGATTACGCATTGAGTCTAACACTAATGGACTGCGCTAGTTTTTAGGCTGTTGATATTCTACCTTCCACAAATGTGTTACGAATGGGGCTGACCAATAAGAGCTTCGTTTTCATGGCTGCAGCCCAAACAAATGCACAAAATAAAGTCTGCATGTCTTCAGATTCGAAAGTTATGTGACTAATTGCTTATGATGTCATGAATCAAACCACATGAGAAGGGAATACTTTGCAACCTTAAAAATCTGACTTTAAAAATGTGTAGCTACAAGTCAGTAGAGTGTGTTGTGCCCTTTCCACCGAGCCCTGGATTGCGTTGCTAGTCTTCAGGGAACCAGAGACATGGACCCCTGAATCTCACAAATTTGTATCCGACTTAGGTGCACTCTAGGGGGAATTGCCTATGAGTTCGCCCACAGTGGCGGTCTGGAGAGACTGAGAAATTTCGAGTGCTGTGACTACACTGAATGTAACCAGCATTAAACTTATAGGACATTATGATCCCTCTCCAACCACACATGACTTTTTATTGGACTATTCGAGAAAACAGTGATAACAACATTATACAACAATATCTGATTATACAAGCAAAGAAATGTAGGAACAAAGCCAAACTGATGTGCAAATTCCAACAAGCTCCAGACTGCATTACTAGTCTTTAGCAAACCTTTAGGAAACCGGAGATATGGACCCCACAAATGCCCACAAAGAACTGCAATTAGCTTCCCTCTTTAGTGAACAGCCGCATAATTATGCTACTTTTTTTTTTAAACTGATGATGTTAAAAACACATTTATTCTAGAAACAGAAGATGGTTGATGGTCTTTCTGTTCATTTGTTCCTTTTTAAAGAGAGGTACAACAAGTCTTAAACATTTCTCACCAACATACATAAAGAAAAGACCCACAGAATTGCATGAGGTGGTGGAACTACCCATGTGGTTGTGTTGTCTGTAGAATGAACTGTAGCCAGGGAGTGCATCATTTAGTTGCAGTGCTTAAAAAAAAGCATGAATTTTTCATCACTACTTCTTAAAAAAACTTTTATTCTTTCTTTGTCTCCTGTTTTCTTTCTACATTTTCAGAGTTTTCAGACAACAGTTGACTTCACTACGTTAAAAACCACATTCATCACCTATTTGTAATTTCTAGGGCCCAGTTTCCCAAAAGCATCTAAGTACTAGGATCATCTTAATCACTCTACCAGAGTCAGCCTGGTGCTATGATGCTTTTGGGAAAGCCAGCTGACGTCTTTGTCTTTGGTTGGAAAACACCATAGACAGATGCTTTCCAGCTTTCAGTGGAAGTAAGGTGTCAAAATCATACTCTATTTACACTCATCATCAAAAATACAGTTGCACAAACAGTTGCACCCAGAAGGACTCAACCAACAGGAATGAAACTTGGTGGGTAGGTTTGACGTTGTGAGACATGCAAATGATTCAAGTTTCACGCTCGGCCTCGCTTGTGACGTAAGCAAGGATGGGTCTTATCACTGTACCTGACTGACCCAACAGCTGCAATTGCGGACATTCAGCGAGCAGTGGCGCCCTCCATGAGTCATCCTGTAAGTGCCAGTGCCATTGGCAGACCATTACATGCATGCAGACCATTGCAACAACTGCCCTTAACACCACGTCAACATCGCTAAAGACTGCAATGGTGTAATGCCAGACTGTCATGGAATGACTCAGAATGGCAGCTGGTCATCTTCAGTGACGTGAGTTGTTCTTTTGTCTTGGTGGAGACGGCCAACGAAACCGTGCATGGAGGCACCGTGGTCAGCTCCAAGATAGTCCTGGGTTCAGATTAGCAACTGGTGGGGATTCCAAGAACTCCCAAGAACAGTCTTAGGAAACATAAGGCACGGATATGAATATGTATAATGCTGAATTAGAAGGAGGAGGGGTTTTAGACTTGTACCTCCCCTCAAACATACCATAACTATTTCTATAACTCCATCAAAATATGACAGGCTTACACGTTAATAATGATAACCTTTACAACAAGTAGGCCAACGTTAGCCCATCACTTGCTAGCAGGTGAAGAAGACTTGGGCTGGCTGAATTACATTTACATTCATGGACTCTGGAGAAACACTCTTAACCAGGCATCTTACAATTTAGTCTAGGAGAATTGCCCAAGGACTCTTACTGGTATTGCTTGATGTGCTTGCTGTCTAGCTGTCAAAATAGCCAAGCCTTGATGACTGCAAACAGGAAATCCACTAACCAAATATCCTCTAAATGTTGCTGACATTCCAGACCATCTTTCTTGTACCACTGTGACACATTTGAAATGCCCAAACTCCAATTAGGGCGTTTCAGGAAATATCTGAATTTTCATTAGTTGGGCAGATGACTCTTTTTGGGTGGGTTAGGCTTACCACCCCCTATAGACAGACACCTAGACACAAACCCAGCAGACACGCCAGTCCGCACACAATGTCCGACCACTCAGCACGCCTGTGGTCAGCTAGCGATGGGACATCCAGCCCTGGCCGCTGTGCCAGACGTTGTTTGCCATGCCCTCAGGGTGAAAAAGCCATTCACTCTATACTTACTGCCTCTCTATTACTGTCTCCCAGAGTTCTCTGTGGCAGGACCTCCACACACACACACACACACACACAGTGCCCTAGCTGTGTCTCTGCTCAGTCCAGGCGGCCCACTGCGAGAAGGATTGTGAGTGATAAGTGAGGTGCGGCGGGAGATTTTCGCTCACTCGTGTGGCTCCAGCAGGAGACAGAGAGAGAGAGAGAGAGAGAGAGAGTCCACCCAGGAGCTCTCTCTCCTAACACACTGTGAGGTCTGCTCTGAAAGCCGCTTGGACAATTTCACACACTGAGCCATGGCTGCCGAGGGCCACGTGTGGCCAAGCACCCTTTTCTCAGGTTACCAATGTGCGAGTGAATGTGCTTGAGAGAGAACGAGCCAGAGAAAGAAGGAAAAACAGCTTCGGTGTGAAGAATGGAGCTAAGTTTGGATGCTAACTAAGCCTCGGCTGGTTGATTCTATTTGGGGGTGCAAGGAAAACTGTGGAAATGTATTTTTTCATCACTCCCCTTTAGCCTGCCTATAATTAATTCTTTAAGATGTAAACATTGAGGCAGGTTTGTTCATAGTGGGGTTGATAGGAACCAGACATCTGAAGCATTTAATGCCCCTTTAAAGAAATTTTAATTATTTTTAAATTAAAATACACTCACCATCAAAAGAATAGTTGCACCCAGACTGGGAAGTCAGACTGCAATGCTGTTCTGAAGGAAGATAAAAGTTACCAGGAACAATAAATGATGATACATTTTGACTGACATGGGAGATATGATATTGAGTGACACATACAGAAGTAGTGTCTCTCAGTATGGCGTCAGGATGCCATGGTTGCTATGCCAACAATCCAGACCCATCTTGGCATGGAGTTGTAGAGGTTTCTTATGTTGTCCTTTGATAATCCATCCCATGCAGCTTGAATATTCTCACACAGTTCCTGCAGATTGTGCGGTAGGGGTGGAGATGGAGTGATACCAGGCCTTCTGGACATGTGACACGTGACAACAAACTGTTAATCTTGGCCACGGTGCCTCCACACACGGATTCGTTGGTCGTCTCCAACAAGACAAAAGTGGGACTCGTCACTGAAGATGACCTCCTGCCACTCCATGACAGTCTGGCACAACACCATTGCAGTCTTTGGCGATGTTGACGTGGTGTTAAGTGCAGTTGTAATAACGGTCTGAGTGCATGTAGCCCAGAGTTGTGCAGCCATCTGCCAATAGTGCTGGCACTAACAGGATGACTCATGGAGGGTGACTCACTGAATGTCTGCATTCATGGCTGTTGAGTCAGTCAGGTACAGTGATAAGGCCTGTCCTTGCTTACGTCACATCCGTGGCTGGGCGTGAAACTTGAATCATTTGCATGTCTCACAGTGTTAAACCTACCCACCAAGTTTCATTCCTGTCGGTTGATTCCTTCTGGGTGTAAGTATTTGTGTAAATATTCTTTTGATGATGAGTGCATATTCATGCAAACACAGTAAGGCAAAATAATACCAAAAATGCTCATTTCTGTAGATTTGACACTATTCTACGATTATCCACATTACACTGTAGCATTACATTGGTACACTGTTTTGGATGGTAAATAAAATGGCTCTGTTTGTGTTGCGCGTTCCATCACATCCACCGTAAAGAAATCTGAGCTGGTAAGTTTCTCTGCATTGCATCACTTCACATCAAAACACTCCAAATGACTTTGTTTACATATGAACAATTTAATTATGCAGCAATTTAGAAAAGTCTCTGGAATTCCCCTGCAATTCCCATCTCAATTTTGTAAATCTGTTTGTTGGCGCTAACTATTCCAAAAGTACTATAAATGGATGCAAAACATTAGGATACATTAGAGAAGAAGACTCCCCAAACTATCAGAAAACATAGTTGGATATATACAGTACCAGTCAAAAGTTCTGACACAGCTACTCATAGAAGGTTTCCTCATTTTTGGCTTAATGCTTTATTGTAGAATAAAAGTGAAGACAATCAAACTATAAAATACCACTCATGGAATTATGCAGTCCACCTTAAAAATCTCCAAAATGGAACTTTACAGGAGGATAAAACAGCTTTCTTAACCTGCAGTGGAAGCTGATATAACAAGGTTTATTTCTAAGCAGTTTTGGAACAATTGTCAGGAACAAAGAACTTGGCTCGACGTGCGTAGAGCTAAAAGTCAGATGAGTTTTATTCAACAATTTGGTAGTTAAGCACAGCAACAAAGTTCGAACAACCATAACAGAAGAGCAATGCGAGAGACAGGCAGAGGTCAGAACCAGGGGATCAGACAATACAGCAATCAAAATGCAAGGGGTAAACAAAGAGAGGAGTCAGGAGAATAGAAGGAAGTTGAAAACCAGTGAGGCAAGCCAACAGGCAACCTGAACCAGGGAAGAAGCAAGAGAGTAAGTCGGAGACGAAGAAGGAGTCAAAGCCAGACTAGAAACGAGTAAGAGAAAACGCTCAGTAGTGCAAACAAAGTTTGGCAAAACTTTGCTATGTGTGTGGTGGTTAAATGCAACCTGGGGAAAGAGCAGCAGGTGTATGCAATCAGTACTCTGGAGAGACGGAGCGTGGGAATGAGGTGTAATTGGGAACATGTGAAGGTAATGCACTCTGTGAAATGAAGTTCGGGAGATCAGCAGTGTCACGGAAACCCAGAGGCATGACAACAATTCTATTGGTCTGTCCATCATAAATATATTCACTAAGCTGAAAGGGGAACTAGAGCTTTTAATCTGTGCAGAAAAAAGATTAAAAAAAATTTGTGCAACTAATTATTAGTTAATATTAGTCCATACGGTAAAAATACAATACTGTGCTACATCAAGAGTATATGTGGTATATCAGGTTATGTATTGTTTCGGACATCTCATCAGTTAGAACTGTGTAAGCCTGTAGAGTCTTCAAGATAACCAAAAGCATCCGTTGACTTGTAGTGTATGTATATGACTGAATGTTTTGTGACACAAATGTGACCTAAAATAAGATCAGATTCTCATTTAAGCCAATTTCCTGAACAACATAATCCAACATTGAATGTCTTTGTTAGCAGACAAATGTGAACCTCTAGAAGCAGCAGTTCGGTATAGGTGATAATTAGGGTCGGGAGGTTCAATCAATGGGATGGTAATCAGAAGTGAATGTGGGTGACCCTATCACTTCACCAGCAAAGTCTGGTCTTTACCTTAAACATCTCATTAGGCTGAAAGAGGTTCCAAAACTATTTCTGACGGGTTTGGACTTCACTGATTCACTGTCATGCGGACAGTGTACAAACAGAAGAAATTCAATACTCCATCGTTAGTCTTCTGGATGAATTCTGGATTGTATCTAGAATGCATATGTGTCGGTTTATGCCAACATGTTGCGTTTTGGAATAGCTCGTCAAAGTACAGGCCTTACAGCTGGAGTAGATGATTTGGTAGACACCAGGAAGTGTAAGCTAGTTTTTGATAAAACCCCACCCACCTGCTATCAGCCCTCTTTCTAAAGCCACGCCCCCAAAAAACACAGGAACACTAACACTAAGTATAGACTAACAGAAGATAAATACTGGAACGTGGGCTGTGTCATCAAGAAACTCTAACAGCTCTGTTCTATGCTCGACTTTACTTCCTAACTCGCCAAAGAACACAGCAAAACAACACCCATACTCACTTCTGGCTCCCCTAGCTGGAAGCTAAATGTGAAACCCACCAGTATCCAGGCTCGTCAACATAAAAGTCCCTGTAAAAGAGAACCTAATACAGTCAGACAGTTCTTTCCTTTTTAGACTGAACTGCTTACAACACAGCATAGCGACACCACCATACCATCAAACAGCACAGCTCAAAACTGTAATACAGACACATAACATACAGGATAAATACAGCTAGCTTGCTTACACCTTGCAGATTGCACTTGCAGAGCATGTGGGCCAGTCGTAAGATGGGGTAGAGAGACAGGCAATTAGGCCATCCAATTATCCAGTCCTGTGGCCTCCAGGGGCAGCATTATTATATGTTTATTGTTATTAACATTTGATTTATCAATTGCTATCAGGATGTAAAGAGTATTTCTAGAAATATACAAATATTGTATCAAAAACACAGAACAGAAATTGACTTGAAGCAGTTCAGTTCAGGGGAATAACCAAGCTTCCTCCAAGTCAGTCTGCAAGGCTGATCATCATGTATAGAAGCAATTGCTTAAGGTCCCCAAGACACCAAATGGCTGCAACTATTGTACAAAGTATTCAATATCATTTCCATTGCCACTGGTATAATTTAAACAACTTGGAAGTTATGATCATGTGTTGTTGTAATTATTTTGCTCTGTTATTTCCATTACTAAACAAGCACCACATTTGTTGGTATCCTGTTATTGCACACAGCTGGCCACTAACTATGTCTTTAGATGGCTTTGTGGTGTCCAAGAGTCCCAGCGCTTTGATTCCTCACTTTCGTAACTACATAACTTTAATTATTTAATTAAACTCATGAATTATTTACTGAATAGTCCTGAGAGAAATAACTGAGTAATAAGCCTGCTTTTTAAGGAGTTAGTATGAAAGGCTATGAGAGAGAGACCTAGATAATATGAAAAGGCTACAGGGCTAGAGTGAAAGAGTAGATGGGGGGATGCAGAGCTTGTAAGAGAGATGTTATGTAAGTTGTGTCATTGAGTGGACCACCTGAATGCGTTGCAGGGTAATGAATGCAGCTGTGGTATTTAGTCTGAATGCGTGGAGCAACCTAAAGGGCTGTCTATCAGCAAGTGTGTCCTTCTGTTGTGCCAATGGTTGTGCCAATATCAACATGCTAGCCTCATCCACTACCACAAACAGGGATTATAGTTTTTAGTCACAGAGTGGGCAGAGCTCCTAAAGCTGGTGTAGTGAAGGCGTTCTAGTGCTGAACTTTCATGCACTTTTGTAGGAATTCAAAAGCGTTTATTATCACATGATTACTGATATTTTTACATATAGCCACCATGCAGTGTAGTTATAAATTTCAACAAACATGCTGTAAAAACAATATATATATATATATATATATATATATATATATATATATATGCACCTGTATATATATGCACCTGTATATATATGCACCTGGCAATATGGCTACTTTGTAATTTTGTCAATGCTGCAATTTTAGTCAAGTCTAGTAATAGGTCTACACTCATTGCTTATTGCGTACACTTATTTTTACCATGCTTCCTTTGTTTAATTGTGGCTTAAATTGTAAACTGTAATTTAAATTGTAAATTAGATAATTATATTAGGTAATTATATTTTGTTTACATAACATATTACTTTTCAACATATTAAAAAAATAAATGTAATTAAACAATTGATTAGAAAGAACCACATGCAAATACATGGTCTTGAGTTTCTATTACTTCCCTAGTCATCTAACAGGTGTAATATACTTCACCCCATCGTTCATTCTTTTATTAGTACATTATTTATTTTCCAAGCTCAGATGGTGATGTTGTATCCCTCACTGGCTACTTTTGGCAGATTCAACATTTCACATTTGTATTTCTTGTATCTTGCAGCTACACTCATTGTGCAGTGTTTTATGTTCAACAGCTACAGTTAATTGTAGAATTACAAAGTACACCTATATGGTAAGCACACCTAATAAATTAGAGAACGAGTGTGGATACAAGAAGGTGTACATAATTAAGCGGCCAGTTGGTTTATTGGTTTATATATATGTATGATATGTATATGATAAATGTGATATTTAGATTACAAAATTATTTGTGAGCTTTCATATTCATTGGATAAGACCATAATGCTTGGAACAGTTGAAGGTAAAAAAGGAAAAGGACAACCAGCAACAAAATGGAAGGATACTAATAGAGGATTCATAAACCAGACATTCAGAAGCCTAAAGACCCTAACAGAATACAGGATGCTCCGGAGGAACACTGTCCAGATGGTTGACAGAAGTTGGAAATGACTTGAAGGCACTTAATAATAATACCAAGATGTTCAACCCCACCAATGTTAGACTCCTAGTCACCTTCTTGGGATAAGTTCATTCCCCATGCTATATAGCTTTCTCAGTCAGAGGATCATCTACAGAGTAATGTCTTATAACATAACAGTAGCGTATAATATTGGGACCATTCTATTCATGCATCTGCAGCAAAATTGGTTTCATATGCAAAACAGCGACGACAATGCAAACAACTTTAATTTTCTCTAATTTGAAGGCAAAAGTCCTGCTGATACTGTATTTGATTACGTTTTGTAAAGCCTCCTCTCGTATTAATCATGTATAAACAATGTACAACAATGATATTACAATGTAATTACACTGTTATATCATAATGTAATCAACTTCCTGTTTAAATGTTCATTTTTATCCTTAGCAGTGCACAGATTGCTGCTATGGAGAGGAACCGTACCACTGTTTCCCATATGAGAGTGAGAGTCTTTATATAGCATTATTTCAAGCATTGTAGGGCCGGCAGGGAATATGAAGTGATGTGCCTTATAGACAGTATAGTGTATAAATAAATATAAAGAAATAAACAAACAATAAAATTTAACTCTTCATAACTTATGACTGTCAAGAGTCATTAAAATATATATATATATATATATTTCAGAGTACGAGAAGAAAACGAGACCAGGAGTGATTCTCCAGTATATCCAGCACGAAGTGGGGAGAGCGAGCGAGCAAGCAAGCGTGCGAGTGAGCAAACGTGCGAGCGAGAGAGAGAGAGAGAGAGAGAGAGAGAGAGAGTGAGAGGGAGTGAGAGTGAGAGAGAAGAAGAAGAAGCCGATGAAAACACCACTGGAAAGGGCAGCCACCCTGTAAAAATTTCCTCTGAGAACCGGCTTTGATAAAGAATAAATAAATAAATAAATCATGCTTTTCGCACAATATAAGGCATAAAAGAGATGCAGGAAGAGAGAGGTAGAGCGAGAGAGAGAGAGAGAGAGAGAGAGAGAGAGACAGAGAGAGAGCGAGTTTTTAAATAGCCTGTCCAGAGCTCAGCCTCTTGCTGGGTCTCATTACCTGAAGAAAGACTGTCGCCATTAAATTGAAATTTAATTTACGAAATTGCGTTTTAATGTGGCTATTCGCTTCCATCCGTCCAAACGCGGCTCCCGTCGCTGGTGTGTCCTAAGGATATTTAATTGGTCTAATAGAGAAACCTGTTAATAGCGGGGCTTATAGTGTGCGCCGTATCGTCATGGCCGGACCTCCTGCAACATGCTGATGAAGCCCGAGGTGCAGAGGAGGACGAAAACAGAAGGCACTTTGTGCAACTTATGCGGGTTGTGGAAGAGAAGTCTTCTATTCTGCGCTTCCTCTGCCTCTCTCTGGCTGGCTCTAATCTTGGCCTGCTAAACTTCATGCGCTCCGTCTAAAGTGTTATGACACGCATGGTGTCACTGAGGCGCAAAGACTTTTCTTAATTAAACGAAGGGTGAGAACTTGGGGTATCTGTCGCAAGGAAACAACAACACTGAGGCTTTATTTAAGCTTCATTTAGGTGATCAGATGGAACTCAGATGCACATTCATCCATAAAAGAACATTATGGTTAGAAAAATGCCAAATTAATGCTTAATTAAAGAGTTTGACTTGTCTTGCTTTCTCTTAGCTCAGCTTCAAATGTTTGTGCAGGTTCACAGTGGCATGCAAACGTCTGGGCACCCCCTGGTCAAAATGTCTGTTACTGTGAGTAGTTGAGTGAGTAGAAGATGAACTGATCTCCTAAAGGCATGAAGATGAAACACCATGCAGAGGTTTGGGCACCACAGGAGATGATTTGAGCTCTTAGATAATCTCTTACCAAGGTCTCAGATCTTAATTAGCTTGTTAGGGCTGTGGTTTGTTCACAGTCAACGTTAGGAGACCCCAGGTAATGCAGATTCCAAAGCCTTGTAAACACTCTGACTCTTCAAACCTCATCCCGACAACCAGCAGCCATTGGCTCTTCTAAGCAGCTGCCCAGAACTCTGAATACTAAAATGACATTAGAAGACGCTAAAAGTTATATCCAGGTGCACTGTATAAAACAAAAACAAAGCTGTTTTGACTTTAAGTTAGTTAGAATTAGAAATTAGAACCTTTTGCCAATTGGGCTTTCAGACAGAGGAAATTGTCTTTTTATCGCATTTAACCCATCTGTAAAGTGAAACACCCACATACACACACACTAGTGAACACACACCAGGGGGCAGTCAGCACACTTGCCCAGAGCAGTGGGCAGCCCTATCCATGGTGTTTGGTTTGGGGTTAGGTGCCCTGGTCAAGGGCACTTTAGTTGTATCCTGCTGGTTCAGGGACTCAAGCCAGCGACCCACTGGTCACAAGGCTGTTTCCCTAACCTGAAGTTATTTGAAATTGAAATAATAAGTTTCTGGGCCTAAATCACAGATTCAGGCTCTGTTAACTTACTGTTTAAAATTCACTCAGTAATTCACTAACACTTTACAGTGTGGCCGTTTCCTCAGTTCATCATGGAATTATGAAATGGTTGAGGTCTGGGTTGAGGTTTGGGGTTGAGGTGTGAAAGACCGTAAAAACTTTCAGAGAGAACTGCATGTAGGATTGCTGGAAAGCCCTGGGGCGGATCCGAAGAGCGATCACGATGACGAATAAACAAGCCCTGTTTATCATGCCTTCAGGTTAAGCAAACTACACTTACCATGATTCACCCCTCCATGACGTCAGCACGCCATGTTAGCAGTCCACTAGTTATGAACTGTACATCATCACCGGAAAGCGGTGTATAAATACTCCTTTGTTTGTTTGGCTCTGTGCCAGGTATTGCCAGCTATTGTCTTTGCATACTAAACGTTCCTTCCTGTATCTAGTCTGATTTTAGCCCTATTTGGAGGGGATTAGTTTTACATGGGGAGGTGGGGTAATATAATTGCTACCTCAGTGATTTTAGTCCTGTCTGTATGTGTCATTCATACCCACTGTGTGTTTACCTGTAAAACAAGCCACAAAAATGACCTCAGGTTATATTAATCCTGTGTGAATCACATCATGTGGAAAAAGGAGTTTGGAGGTGTTTGAGGAGGCATTTAGTTCTGTTGGGCATGGCACAGATACCTCAGGTCATTCAAGTTTGTGGCAAACCTCTTGAAATACAATTGTTTTTGAAAGCGATGTTCAGCCCAAACTGAAATTAGGCTCAAAGTTTCGGCCCTTGCCCAGATACCACCATGTTTCTACACAGTTGAGTCACATTATTATGACCACCAGCTAATATCCAGGGTAACTGCCGTGTGCAGCACAGACAGCAGTTAGGCAGGCTGAGAGTGGCTCAGTAAGGTTCTGGTAGGTTGTCACAGGTATCTGGAGCCATGCTGACTGCACAGCACTGCACCCCACATAGAGCGAACACAACGATGGAGGTGGTCCCACAGATGCTCAATTGGGTTCAAGCCTGAGGAATTAGGGAGCCAGGGAAGTACTTGGAAGTCTTGGTCACGGCTCTTCCAACCAATGTCAGACATTGTCTTGTTGGAAGATCCCATCCATCTCAGGGAAGACAATCAGCATGTATTGGTATAGATGATCTGCAAGAATGGATTTAAACTCAAATCGGTTGAGAGTGCCTTCCACATGGATGAGTGGGCCCAGAGAATGTCCTGAAAACGTGACTTCCTTCATGAGGTAAGCAATGCTGTAGTTGAAAGTAGGAAGTGGTCATAATAACATGACTTAACTGTGTAGCTGTGAGCAATGGAAGCCACATGACACACATTTATTGGAGGTTACAGCAGTGCGTAAATCGAGTAGCCACTCCCATCTCCCATATTACTTATTCCATGCAAATCGGTCATAGATTTTACAGGCTTCCTGGAGTACAATCACATTACCCCACCTCCCCATGTACTAACTAACCTAACGTCCAAATAAGGCTTTTGTATATGATCTATGCTTGTCTGTTGGTACAACCGTTTTGATTCACCCTGTATTCCTGGTATTTTGACCCTGATCTGTTTCTGCCTTACCCTGTTTTGGTCACCTTAGTTGTTGCACTCTGGTTTCCAGTGAACTCCTATATATTAAATCTAACTTTTACACATCTAACTTTTAGATCAGTGAGCATCTGTTTTGTCCCTCCAGCATTACACTGTTTGACTGCAAAAGACTTTCAGGAAGATCTGGTAGACTCTGGAGTGGGTGGTGCACTTTCCTACTATGTAGCGACACCTGCACAAATATGACCCTCACGGAAGAGCCATCAGAAGAACACACCAAAGGAGCATCTAAACAAGGTTAATGCTTTTTGGAAACAAGTCCTGTAAACTGATAAAGCTGATATATTTTTCTTTAGACGCAATGAGCAAATGGACGACCTCAAGAGGCGGGAAAGCTGAAGGTTTGCCTAAAAATCATTGCAAATCTGTGGAAAAGACCTCAGAAGTGCAGTGCTTGCAAGACGGCCTGAGAATCTCACAGAACTAGAAGCCTTTTACACAGGAAGAAAGGACGAAAATCCTCCCAAACAAGAACAGAACAACTCTTAACTGGCCACAAAGAAGCGTTCACAAGCTGTGATACCAAAGCAGGTGTTGCTGAGTACTGACCATGCAGAGTGTCCAACTTCAGCTTTAGCCCTTTTTCTTTTTTCCCTTTCTTTTCTTATATTTTGCGATTGTAAATGATGGAAATAAAAAGTAGTCTCCCCTAAACCATCTTTTACTTGCTTAGATACATTTACAGTACTAGACTTTTACACCAGGGCTGCCCAAACTTGTGTATCTCTCTGTATGTACTTAAACCAACTTTTCTTTATCCTGTTTGTTACTCTCCTTTAGAAAAAAGAAAATAATAATAATAATAATAAGTTTTAAAGTTTCAAATTTTTAAATCTGATGCAGGCAGCTACAGGAAGCCAGTGAAGAGAGCACAGCAGTGGAGTGACGTGGGTGAACTTGTGAAGATTGAAGATGAGTCAAGCTGCTGCATTCTGGACCAGTTGCAAGGGCCAACGTCGCCAAAGACTGCAACGGTGTCGTGCCAGACTGTCATAGAGTGGCTCTGAATGGCAGCGGGTCATCTTCAGTGACAAGTCCCGCTTTTGTCTTGGAGATGACCAACGAAACCGTGTGTGGAGGCACCGTGGTCACCGCCAAAATGAACGGTTTGTTGTCACGTGTCACATGTCCTGAAGATCTGGTGTCACTCCACCTCCACCCCTACCGCACCATCTGCAGGAACTGTGAGAGAATATTCAAGCTGCATGGGATGGATTATCACAGGATACCATTAGGAACCTCTACAACTCCATGCTGAGACATCTGGCGTGTTGCGTTAGCAAACATGGCGGCTTGACCCCAAACTCAGAAACACTACTTCTGTATCTGTAGCTCAATAAATATTGCCCATATTAGTCTAAATTTATCATCATTTACTGTTCCTAGTCACCTTTATCTTCCTTCCCAATAGCACTGCAATCCCACAATTCCTTTTGATGATGGTGCTTTTGATGATGAGTGTATGTTTTAGGCCAAAGCCTTATCTAATCAGGCAATGTATTTTCTGAAACAGACAACACTTTAAGAGGCATTAATTGGTTTGGCTGTCTGGCTCTTATCACCAAGACCGTGAGCAATTCTAAATCAGTAAGTTTCTTCAGAATGAAGCATAAGGCTGCTCTGAATCCTGTAGGAATTCTGTCATTACAAAGAGGAATCAACCAACCACATTTTGGTAGGCAGGACCAATTTCACAATTACAATTATTATTTCACAATAAATCAATAGGTTGCTACAAATGGAAACCGTGAAGGCAGTTCTAATTGCTGTTGAAAGATCTTAAGGTACTGAAGGTGAACTACATGCTAATATGCTAATATCTGTCACAAGCTTTACATAAACCATGTAGCCTCTTTAAGAAACCTCAAAATCTTCATTTAATATAAAACCACCTTTATTGAGTTTTCTGTCCTACCTTAAAGGGTTCTCTGATTAAATGCACCATAATGCACTAAAATGTAACTGCTGCATCGTTCACGATGGAATGGTGTTTAAGGTGGGACCCACAGCTTCCTTTTACACATCAATCTGAAAGGCTTCCAGTGTGCTAGCTTTGCTTATGCCACTGAAGAGGCATTAATTGCTTTGGACGTCTGGTTCCTATCACCACCACTGTGAACAATTCTAAAACCAGTAAGTCTCTCCACAATGGCACACAAGGCTGCTCTGAATGTCTTGGTTGAGTCTTAATAATTGCATCCTGTAGAAATTCGGGAAAGTCAGTGGAATTCCTCTTGCATGTGCACAATCTCTGTTCTGTACTGTGCCTTCTTCAAAAGGCCAAAACACTCTTTAGCTGAGTTCCAAAAGCCTGCTGTATTACATTTATATGACAGTACTGAGGCTGCGTTGTAACATCATCAGAGAGGAGTCGATATCTGATGGAGAGAAATTGCTGTTGATGTCATCATACATTTCATCACTGTACATTTTAGAAAGCTGACACGTTCAACACGTACAAGACGCTGCTTATATGAACATATCACTGATGTGAACATGAAACCTACAGACATGGTAGTTTCATCTGCTGGCGTTTCTCTTGAACCTTCATCTGGTCAGACATGTGTGCAAGGGATTATTAAGGAGTTTAAACTGTGAAGGATATCCCAGTAGCTTCCTAGAAACTACTGTCAGAATGTAGGCTGGGCTTCACAGCTGTATCGAAAGGACCCTTCTGATTGGACCGGCGTATGATGACACAGCGACCAAGCAGTGCGGCCCTACGAGACTGCAGCTGGGCTTTTACAGTGCAGTTCTTACATCTCCAGCATGAATAGGCAGGGCTAATCTGCTGAAGGCTGAGCAGGCAGATTTATGCAAGTACAGAAATCAACATCAGAAAAACATTGAACTCAAAACAGGCAACGGCTGCAGCTTAGTTTTCATATCGGAACTACATTTGCAAACTTAAACAGTGATTACATACTACACCAGACTCTTTTACTTCAAATAAATCTGGGAAAATCTGAAAAAAAAAAACAAACCAGAAGGACGTGTGGGATTGCAGTGCTGTTGGGAAGGAAGATAAAGGTTACCAGGAACAATAAATGATGATAAATTTAGACTGATATGATCAATATTTATTGAGCTACACATACAGAAGTAGTGTTTCTCAGTATGGCGTCGGGCCACCATGTTTGTTAACGCAACATGCCAGACGCCTCGGCATGGAGTTGTAGAGGTTCCCAATGGTATCCTGTGATAATCCATCCCATGCAGCTTGAATATTCTCACACAGTTCCTGCAGATGGTGTGGTAGGGGTGGAGGTGGAGTGACACCAGGCCTTCTGGACATGTGACTTATGATGCGTGACAACAAACCGTTTATCTTGGTGCTGACCATGGTGCTTCCACATACGGATTTGTTGGTCGCCTCCACCAAGACAAAAGCTGTGACTCATCACTGTAGATGTCCAGCTGCCATTCTGAGTCACTCCATGACAGTCTGGCACGACACCATTGCAGTCTTTGGTGAAGTTGACGTGGTGTTAAGGACAGTCGTTGTAACGGTCTGTGAGCATGTAGTTCTGTGTTGTGCAGCCGTCTGCCAATGGTGCTGGCTCTGACAGGATGACTCATGGAGGGCATCACTGCTCGCTGAATGTCCGCAATTGTGACTCTTGTGTCAGCCAGGTACAGCGATAAGGCACGTCCTTACTCACCTACCCACCAAGTTTCATTCCTGTCAGTTGATTCCTTTGACGATGAGTGTAATTTAGAACTGCCTTTACTGAGTTTTCATCCCACCTTAAATGGTCCACTGGTTACATTCTAAATGCACCATAAGGCACCAAAATCTAACAGCTGCATTGTTTAAATTCAAAAATGTCCCCACTGCTGTGCCGTTTAAGGTGGAATGGACGACTCAAAAAAACATTGATGTCCTGCATTTCACACATCAGTCCGAAAGACTTCGAATGTGCTATCTTTATATTTATTCTTCTATATATATATAAAAAAACACAACAAACAAACTCTTGATGTGCAATAATTATTTACTATAACACTATAAGCTATCCAAGGAATGTGCAATAACTAACTGCTACCTCACCTGTCTATTGTCTTTTGACTGTCTATTGTCTGTTTTAGAATTTACAGTTTTTATAGTTATTTCTTATATTTAAATATATATAAATATATTTTT
>CM067489.1:26104261-26116060 GCA_034552555.1 Semaprochilodus insignis
AGTTATTTCTTATATTTAAATATATATAGATATATTTTTAGGCAACATGCATATATGTATATTACATTTTTTCCCCTCTTCCCTCTCTCTCTTAATTCTGCACTTTCTGCACTTTATATCGTCGCTGTCCAAAGAAAAACATGTATCTCCATTTTTGTTGATTTTCACTTTTATGCCTCATTTGATCACGTGAGCTGCTATTTAGCTGCTATGGTGGTTGGTGTGGCTCAGCGGATAACACCACTAACCTCCAGGGAGCTACCACCCCATGTGGGACATGGGGGTTTGATTCCCGGGTCTGGGTAACTATGCTGTGCTACACCAATAAGAGTCCTTGGGCAAGACTCCTAACACTACATTCGCCTACCTGTAATATGAATGACCTTGTAAGTCGCTCTGGATAAGAGCGTCAGCTAAATGCCATAAATGTAAATGTATTTACACTGTGTGGAAAATGCATGAAGAATGGACCGACAGAAACGACCCAACAGTGCTTGGAAAGACGTCTGTTTCCATTGACTTCCATTCAAATTATATGAGGTTTTTGGCTTCTCCTGTAAAGTTGCCATTTTGGAGATACCTGTTTTTCTTTGGACAGCGACGATATATTTTAGCTCTATGTTTAATTATTTTGTGTGTAAAGTGCCGTTGGATTGCTGCTAAATTTCACTGTACACTGTGCAATGACAATAAAGGTATCTTATCTTATTTTATCTTATCTTATCTTTGCTTATACCACTTACCACTAAAAAGACCCTTCTTTGGTCCATCTTCTCTGGTCACTCCTCATCGTCACCCATCACCAGCCTCTATGTCCTCATTCAGAGCTGGACACCTGCGGAGTAAGACACATTTAAGCAGAATTACTTTTGATGTGCTGCATGAGGTGCGCAACAAAAAAACCCCCAAAGCATTTGATGAACAGGCTTCGTTATCATTCACAGCCTGAAGCGTCTCTACGTTCCTTTCAGTTCATTCATTAATTTATTTGGAGATCTGGAACAACGGACACCACACTGCCAGCTCTGTCATTCGGGCTCATCCAGAAGAGGTCAAAGGTCACGCCACAGGTCAAGGACATACAAGTTAAGCCCTAGCAGTAAGCATTACTGGTAAGGCACTATCAAATACGCCTCCATCTCCGCATAATCAAAGGGCATTAGAGACTAAGGAGCTTCAAACGGCTCGCATTAAAGAGACAGCCTTGTAATGATATGACAAAGGCAAAAGCGGCTGAGGAATATTAAAGCGTGGTGCACAGGAATACACAATGAGTCCCGGCGCTGCCGTCCAATTCCTCCGCTGCCTGATGAGTACTCCGTCCCTCTGCTTCTTCTTGTTCTTCTTCTTCTTCAGCTACCAGGCTTGCACTGGTTCATTAGAACACAGCCTGCATCAGCGCTATGAAGAGCTTTGCTGGGATGAGACCGCAGGACTGCAGAATGGCGGTTGACAACAGATCAGCGGGGGAGGATATGATGTGTCTTTAACTGATCTCTTTGGGGTTCGAGCTTGTTTTCGCACCAGCTCGTTCAAGCTGGAGTGCTCCCCGGAGTGCTTATTCAGCAAAGACTCTGTGATGAAAGAAGAAGAGCGGGATCTGTGGAGAGTGTCGTTTTTAGACCATGGTTTCTCTCTGAATCCGGAAGAGATATTTCATCTTACTAGTGAACAGACACATACACTTATTATTATTGTTATACCTGCTGCTGTACAGCATGTTCAGCAGTACAGCTCAAGAGGTGCTGCATGGTGAGGTGCTGCAGACTGGGGACTGGAAAAGTGCCCACTAGAGGGCAACGACGGGCTGAATGAATTATGCTGCCATTCAATACTGCTACTGCTCCAGCTCCTGGTCCAGCCAGCTCTTAGGCAACAGTTGGAACCTTTCCTTCATTCAGGTCTGAGGGTTTTTGGCCAAATGATAAAGTGTGCACGGGCGCATGCTTACATACGTATGAAATAGGATGAGTTCAGGGGATAAGACATGAAAAGAAGATGTTAATCTCTTCATGCAAGGTGTTTGGTCATAAATATAAATAAATAAAAATAAATAAGTAAGTAAGTAAATAAATGGATGTTTGCTTCATAATGTCAAGCTCATACAATGCGTACCGTTAGCGAGGTTGGTTTGCAGCCTATCACTCTTGTATATAGTACTGGAAAAAGGTTCTAGGACTACGTTCAGACTTCAAAGAACCATATATGACAGGTTTTCCATGATATCAAAATCATTTGACCATAAAACGAGTTCAAATGACTCTTTAACTAAAGAAAATTCACTTTTTAAGAGTGTGCTGATCCCTAAAGTTAATAAAAATCTGGTCATTTTCATGTAGGCTACCATCTTGTATATAAATCTTATATAGAAATTAGAAAGGGATGAAAAAATATATATAAATTACAAAGGGATGAAAGATGAATGGAAAATGAAGGATATGTATGTATATATATATATATATTCTTCATTTCACCCCTTTGTAATTTCAACTAAATTATTTAATATCAGGTCTTTTTTCTTCTTTTCGAAAATAAAAGCCTTGTACATTCGTTTAAAGCCTGTTTGAGGAGACTGTACGCAGGACAGTAGTCTGGGTGGTCCGAGAGTGGACCAGCAATAGCAAGCAGTCAGCGAGGTGCCAACCTGGCCAAGCAAGCGGACCGATATATGCTCGCTGTCGAGGAACCTCCCTATAATGTAATATAATGAGCTGCTCTGACTGAAACTCAGACTACAGTCCCACCAGAGCCATTAACTCGCAGAGCACTGGCGGTTAATCCAGCGGGGAGGCAGCGTCCACTCACAGGTACGCACGCTCAGCGTCGTCCTGCCCGTTTTAGGAGACATTTCTCGGTCATATTTTCCTGAGAAAGCTGTCGCTGTAACGGAAAGCGGCGTTAGGATTTCAAACCACGCCGCGACTTTCCAAACTGGGGGATTCTGCGCCTCGTGCCCGTTAGCGGGAGGCTCAGGTTACGCTCAGCGAGCTCCGCCTTTAAACGGCCAGCCGGAGGAGCCCATTGGCGGAAAAGTCTTGCGGCCGCGCCCCCCTCCTGCTCTGATTGGCTGGCGGCAGATCGGTAACAATGTTTAATACGCTATGAGAAAGAGTGAGTTAGTCAGAGAGAGACGTTGGAGCAGGAGATGGAGTGAGTGGGCAAAGGCTGGCGAGAAAGCGTGAGCGCGCACGGTTGTCACTGTGACTAGAGAGCGGAGTTCACTGGCAGCACTGCGTGTCGGTGTCCACGAGCACAACTGGTGGCTTCCCTTCTTTCTTCTTTCTTTTTTCTTTCTTTCTTTCTCTGCTCTTTTTTGGCTTTATTTTAGCACATTTCGCCTGTTGGGGGTGCACGGACGCGAGCAACACGGGGATGTGTCCCCTCACATCAGCGCAGCAAGCCAGAGGACTGCTCTCCTCCTCCGTGGATCTATATTCCGTGCGCGGGGCTACGCGGCGGCGCTCGTAAAAAAGGAGAGCGAGCGAGCGCGCAGAAGAGAGAGAGAGAGAGAGAGAGAGAGAGAGAGAGAGAGAGAGGGGGAGAGAGAGAGAGTGAGATTCGTCCAGAGGAGCCAGCCCGGTGACTCCTCGCTCTCGCTGCATGCCGCACCGAGCGGAGGCGAGTCCCCCCGCATTCTGATCAGCGCGGCACGGGGAAGAAGGGCTCGGCTCCTTCGCCTCACCGGCGGCGGACTTTCTTTGCGGAGCACTTTGCTTCCACGAGCCGTGGGGCGCACGGGGGCTCGCGCCTCGCGCGCGAAGAAGGATGTAAGTCGGCTTTGAAGCGGCTCGCGGTGTTTTTGGAGCGGACGGCAGGCTGCGGGGTAAGTGCCGTCTTTTTTTTCCTCCTCACATCCACCCGTCGTTCAGGCGAACGTGAGAGACGGAATGTCACAGAGAGAGGAGGGAGACTTGGCTGTTTGAATTTTCCACCAGCTTTCCAGAAACCTAAGAGTGGAATTCTGTCGGACTCTACGTGTTGAATAGCTTGTTTTTGAACTGAGGTGATTTGTTAGCTTAGCCTGTTTGAGGGACTCATTTTGTAACGCATTTGTATTCATAGTGGTGCCTCAGCACGGCTAGCTGTGGACGCAGCTCCAGTTTAGCGGCTCTTGTGGAATAAAAACATAGATACAATTAGTAGCTACTGCTAAGCACTTATATATGTAAGTATGTGAATTATGTATGGCTGTATTGGTGTAGTTAAGTCAAGCCACATGTTTTATTCCTGACACGTTAGCTTTCTTTTTGCACAGCTTCATGAGAAACAGCTCCATGAAGCTGGATTTCGTCTTTCAAGGTTAGATTATTGACATGCTGGCCACGTCGTTCATCCAAGAATGAGGAATCATGGATTTGATGTGCCTTTCATTGTAGAGAGAGAAAAAAATGACATACGTAAAGATACATGATGTCTTCTTTTTTTCCATTTTGCCTCAAAATGATTAAAATGTTCCTAAATTATTTGGATAACGCACACAGGTACTCTGCTCTGCTGCTAAAACCATATTTTGTCCATTTCTTTCTGTGTGTGTTTCAGACGAAGGGCCACAGAAAGGCTGTTTGGTCGTGGCTGTGTGTCCAATGCGCCTAGGCATTCAGCAGAATAGCAATTAGATGCTGAGCCGCAGCGTGTGTTGTCAAAACTCAGGATAAAAAAAAGGAGCGAGAAGAGACTGGTCGACGGAAAATACCTCACCATGGCTTTAGCCGTCTTTTCGCCATGATTGGGATTGGAATTCAACGCATGAATTTCGAGATCGCTGGGCTGATCAACAGGTCCGAAGCGTAAGACGCATTGGAGACCGAGGCGCCCTCACTGAAAGGGATGTATCACTCCGTTTTCCCTTTCCTGCTCTTATGGGCGCAAGCCCTGACGTTGAAAAACCTGAACTACTCCATCCCGGAGGAGAAGATCCAGGGCGTGATTGGGAACATCGCCAAGGATGCGGGGCTCGAGCTTGGGGAGCAGGGCAAGAAGTCCAACTTCAGGGTGCTGGAGAACTCGGCGCCGCACCTCATCGACGTGGACCCCGAGAGCGGGCTGCTTTACACCAAGCAGAGGATCGACAGGGAGACGCTGTGCAAGCGGAACCCTAGGTGCCAGCTCTCGATGGAGGTGTTCGCCAACGACAAAGAAATCTGCATGATTAAGGTGGAGATACAGGACATCAACGACAATGCACCCAGCTTCCCTTCAGACCAGATTGATATTGACATTTCGGAGAATGCGGCCCCAGGCACTCGTTTCCCCCTGGCTGCCGCTTACGATCCCGACACTCGGGAAAACGGCCTTAAAACATATCAGATCACGCGAGACGACTACAGCATATTTTCTTTGGACGTGAAATCCAGAGGGGATGGAACTAAATTCCCTGAGTTAGTTGTTCAGAGGTCCTTAGACAGAGAGGAACGCAGCCACCATACCCTTATCATCACTGCCACAGATGGAGGAGAATACCCCAAGTCAGGCACAATGCAGATTAATGTGAAGGTAACTGATTCAAATGACAACAGCCCCGTGTTTGAACAGCCCTCTTATGTTGTGGAGATCCCAGAGAACTCTCCACTTGGTACAGTATTGATAGATTTAAATGCCACCGATCCTGATGAGGGAAGTAATGGCCAGGTTACCTATGCTTTCAGCTGTTATGTTCCAGACAGGATCAAAGAGTTGTTCTCAATAGACCCCAGGACGGGTGTCATAAAGATTCAGGGAAAGATCGACTACGAGGAAAACCCAATTATAGAGATTGATGTGCAGGCAAAGGATCAAGGTCCAAACCCGATTCCTGGCCATTGTAAAGTCACCGTTAAAGTGCTTGATAGGAATGACAACTGGCCATCAATAGGCTTTGTGGCGGTGCGGCAGGGGGCAGTTAGTGAAGCGGCAACCCCAGGGACTGTCATTGCTCTGGTGCGAGTCACAGACAAGGACTCGGGCCGTAATGGGCAGCTCCAGTGTAGGATCTTAGGCAACGTCCCTTTTAGGCTGGAGGAGAATTCTGATAACTTTTATACAGTGGTCACTGACAGACCTCTAGACAGAGAGGTGAAGGATGAATATAACATCACCATTGTGGCCAAAGACAATGGTAATCCTCCACTGAACTCTACCAAATCTTTCACGGTCAAGATTTTAGATGAGAACGATAATGCGCCCCGCTTCACAAAAATGGTCTACCTCCTTCAGGTGCCAGAGAACAACATCCCCGGGGAATACCTGGGCTCAGTTCTGGCTCATGACCCAGACCTGGGACAGAATGGCACTGTCTCCTATTCGCTTCTTCCTTCTAACGTAAGCGAGGAGTCCATAACCACATATGTCAACATTAAACCGACTGACGGAGCCATTTATGCCCTGAGGAGTTTCAACTATGAGCAGACCAAATATTTTGATTTTAAAGTCCAGGCAAAGGATTCAGGTAACCCTCACCTGGAGAGTAACACCACGGTGCGGGTGAGCGTGCTGGACGTCAATGACAACATCCCTGTCATTGTCCTCCCACTGCTGCAGAATGACACGGCAGAGATCCACGTCCCGAGAAATGTGGGCGTGGGCCACATCATCACCACAGTGAGAGCTGTGGACAACGACTTTGGCGAAAGCGGGCGCCTTACCTACGAGATCTCAGACGGCAACGAGGATCACCTGTTTGAAATAGACTCAGTGACCGGAGAGGTGCGGACGGCTCAGCCGCTGTGGGAGGAGGTGTCACCGGTGGTGGAGCTCATCATCAAAGTGACAGACCACGGCAAGCCTACGCTCTCTGCCATGGCCAAGCTTGTGGTGAAGGCCTACTCAGGCCCACTGCCGGAGGGCGAGCCACGGATCAACGCTGAGCAGCGCAGCTGGGACATGTCACTGCCGCTCATCGTCACACTCAGCATCATCTCTGTCATGCTGCTTGCCGCCATGATCGCCATCGCCGTGAAGTGCAAGCGGGAGAACAAGGAGATCCGCACCTACAACTGCCGCATCGCTGAGTATTCGCACCCGCAGCTGGGGAAGGGCAAGAAGAAGAAGATCAACAAGAACGACATCATGCTGGTGCAGAGCGAGGTGGAGGAGCGCGACACCATGAACGTAATGAACGTGGTCAGCAGCCCCTCGCTGGCCACCTCACCCATGTACTTCGACTACCAGACACGCCTTCCCCTCAGCTCACCCAGGTCTGAGGTCATGTACCTCAAACCCAGCGCCAACAACCTCAGCGTCCCTCAAGGACACGTTGGCTGTCACACCAGCTTCACAGGGCCTGTGACTAGTACCACAGAGACGCCGGTTAACAGGATGTCGATAATTCAGGTAGGGAAGACAGTTTGTGTTGCTTGTTCATGTGACCACCTTCTCCTGTCTCTCTCTCTGCTTTGTCTCTTGCTCCTTGAATATTGCTCTCTCTAGGTGAGTGCATGTGTGTACGTAGAGCAGCTGGCGTGAGAAGAAGGGATGGAGAGGGGAGCGAGAAAGGGGTAGCAAAGGCTGTGGTGATATGTAACATGAGTCACCCCCTTTATGTATTGGAGAGCGCACCTCTCTGTCTGTCTTTGACATTAGCTTTTTCCCTTATTATTTCAAGTAATGCATTTTGTGTAGATGGAGCATGGAACATAACTCTGTTATGGGGTATTGTTTCAAGGCACTTGCAGGTGGATGTGAGGCAGTTTTGATATATAAACAAGCTTGGCCTCTGGTGTTCGCTGTTTGGTTAGTCTTGTGCTGCCTTTGTTCATGAAGTGTGCTCCATCAGTCACGGCAAATGAATAGGGCTTGGATCAGTCTTAACGTCCTGTTGTTTGTCCTTCCACAACTCGGTGTCTGATTTGACTTTTTCTTTTAACGCTGAAAAGTTCCGTGTGCTTTGCATATTATTTTTAGCGTGGAATAGAAGCCAGAAAGCATGTTTACATTTTATTTTCCACCTCGAGACATTATTTTTATTACAGTAACTGACAGCATTCATGGATTTCTCAGAACTCGGCAGCTTAGAAGCTCGTGCCACTATTGCAGTAGTCAACACACGGCACCACAACAGTCTCTTCCGATTTGTGCCTTTCATGGAGGCAAAGAAAGAGCTTTGCTGGATTTTTTCATTCCTTGCTAATGCTTCTTTGTGCGCAGCGATTTGGCTAAGCCACTGACAACTCCTGTGTCTCTGCTGCTGCTAAGCCAGTTTAAAGGCATTTGAAATCTGTCGTGTCAGACAAGGCTAAAGTCCCCATTTTAAACACAGCTACGCCAGGTGTAGGTATGCAGCCTTGTGAGATTACAGCTAGCTAAAAGTAATTTAGCTGTCGCTCTCTGCTTTCTCTTCATTATTAATGCATGCTTCTCCGTAGCATTTGTGAGAGGTCTCACCCGAGAATCTGTTTCCAGTGTCTTTTGTGGTGTATGAGGTTTTGTTACCGCGTGCCGACGTAGCTGTGGCTCATAGACACTGTGTATACAGCCTATGTGCCAAGGTTTTGTCTGTGGTGGAAATGTTTAAAGTTAGGTTTATTCTACTTACACAAGCATGTGAGTTTACATGTGTGGCTGTCTGTGGGGGGGCGTGTTAATGGGAGTGTGTGTATATAAGCGTGCCTGAATAGGAGAGAAATTCAGGGTCTGTTAATGCGTGTAGGCGATTTGACATGTCTGTTTTGAATCCTGGAAAACAGCCAAGCACACTTTAATGTATGTCATCTTGACTGTGTGCACAGTGCTGCGCAAAAGTCAGAGACCGCTCTTTATTTACTTTAAGTTACTTTAGAAGGCATCACATACTCAACCAAACATTAAAAAGATCTCACAACAGCGAACAGGTTTCGTTCTTTTCAGGAGGCTTGCTTTCGCTTCTTTCAAAGAAATCTGCAGGGATGTTTTTCCGCACCTCCAAAAGTTCAGCCTTAAAAGTTGGTGGCATTTTCCCGATCCCAATCCAAGTGACCCTGAACACAGCCAGTGATGTTGAGGTCTGGACTTAGGGGTGGCTTCTTCTCAGTAATTGCTTCTTGACAGCCACACATCCTTTCAGACCCGTGAGACTGTTGCCTTTTCACATGGGAAGGATGGGCCAAAACGCCTGTCTGTATTTTCAGAAGCAAGAGTGGAGCTTGATTTTCTCATATTTCGGAAAGATGATGGCAACAGTTTAGGTGGTCTTCCAGATAGGACTGGGCAGTATGATAGTATATATCATTATGTCAGTCATTGTGTCAGTACTTGCCAGTAAACCAGCAACATGTTTCATTATGAAGAGAGCAACAGTTAGTCACTATTAAAACTGGATTCAGTGCAGCATTGTGCCAAATATGAAAAAGAAACACTGTGCTCACAGTTTTTGATAGTAATTTTTAAAACATAGCTCAGCTTGTTCTTTTTTCTCTGTTTCTAATGATCAGATGATTGAAAAATAAGCATTGTGAAATCTTGTGTATTGTGAAAACCTCTTTACTAAGCTCCAGCTTCAAAAACGTTTCTTTTACTTGTCCCTTATTTTTCTTTGACTTTCCTCTGCCTTCTGAAAACTGATAATCTAGTGTCTAATCCTTTCATGAAAGAATGAATACCTTGTACTTAATGGCCATTCTGACTGGATATGGCATAAATGAAGCACAGTTTCAGATTTTGCACAGTACTATACATGCGTTTGTGTATGCATGTTGAAAAAAGGGCTGGTTTTGAATGTGGGGTAATGCTGTGTGTACGTTCCACTCTGTCATTGCATTCAGGCTGCAGGTCAAAGGTCAGTGTGTGAGCCGTTATGATGGTATCTACAATAAGCAAGCTGTGAATAAATGTGAATGCCTGAGTGAGCGTCGTTACAACACTGATGAAATACCACCAACTGCCTGTACATCGACTCTCTCTCTTTCTCTTGCTTTTCTTTCACTCTGCAAGTTTCAAAGGTCTCTCTCCTATACACACATGCCTTCACTATGCTGCAGGAAACAATCAACAGTCATACTTGCATGCACACGCACTGGTCATGTTTGTGTGTCTGTGTGTGCACCCTGTACCATGGTAGAGCCTCGTCCATACATCAAACCCTTCTATTATTTACAGCAAAATGGTGACGAGAGGCAGAGCAAGGGATACTGTTACCGAAGCCATGAAGAGAGTAAGACCCTGGCAGAGAGAAAGAGAGAGAGGGAGAGAGAGAAAGAAAGAAAGAGAGGGAGAGGGTGACATGAAGCCAAGCAGCGTAGTTATGAGAAAAATGTTAGAAGACAAAACCTGAACCCAACCCCCCACCCGAATCGATCCATGGGGGGGGAACTCTTCTGTCATTAGGGCCAGGGGCATAAGGAACAACCAAAATAAATAATTAAATAAATAAGCAAATAAATAAATAAAACCCTACACACATGGTCCCTCAGCTCGCAACACAGCTGCACAAGGGCACCTTAAGCAGTTCCCGTCAGCCTTGGCGGCGGCGGCAGCAACAGGATGCCAGCAAAGGCCTGGAGGCTCTTTAATGATATTTTATAGCAGGAGGTCCAGGGTTTCGTAACGGCTGGCCACAGGCAGTGGAACCCGTGTGGAATAAGTGACGTGGGAAGGATTGTGGGGGTGGAGGGGTGGTGTGGTGGGGGACACCGATAGTGACAGTGGCTTTAGCTTTCAGAGGAGCCAAAACAGTGTATAATTTGTCCGGCTGAGGACGAGCTCCAGGATAACGGGATGGAAGAGGAGTAATGATGCTTAATTGCGCCGCGGGCGTCCAGGCGTATTACTTACCAAGGAATCAAGGTTAAAGAGAATCAGCCGTGCTATCCCTCCACGCCGAGAACAAGGGATTTCACTAATTCATTCGAAAGCAATTCGTCTTCCTCCCGTTTTCTTTTCTTCTCCTCGCCTTGAAAGTGATTGGCGATCCTTTCCCATGTGCTATTCACAGTCTGAGATGGCTCTAAAGCCTGAATTAAAGCAGAGAGAGGATTATCTATTGGGAGTTTGTTTTTTTTTTCCCATCCATTTTAAAGCCATGGGTTATGAAAATGAATTACATAGTCCCACTTGGTCTTAATGGGCTGCTGTGTGTTACGTGACAAATGTAATAAACCGTAGACCATGTTCTTATCATGTGCCAGCTTCCGAGCGTGGAAATATGTCTGAGATGAGTGGAAGCAGGCCTAGGTGCTGTGCGTGCAGTGCTTAGGAAAACATGGCAATAAAAGTCTCCTCTAGGTGGCGACAGTCTGCCTTAAGTCTGAGAGAGAGTGAAGAAACCACCCAGTCTGGTTTTCCTCTGGATGCATTTTTTCCATAACTGCTTCATCTTATTCTTGTGCAAAGGAACGCATATGGACAGATCCGTGGACAGCTCTAATCCTGCTATGCCACTCGTACTGAGCACAGACAGTATTTGCTTCTTATCCTGGCAAAATGTGCTTTCTCTACCCCGTCTCTATTCTTTATTGGTTTGTGCTATCAGGAGAGGTCAGTGGGCACACTGAAGGTCAGAACAAGCAGACAAGACCGGTAATTCACTTAGTTGTTTGTGTGTGTGTGGGGGGGGCACTCTCAGGAAAATGGGCGAAGGCAAGAGTCTGATCACAGTGGGCTTTTTTATATATAGTCATGGCCGAAAGTGTTGGCACCCCTGAAATTTTTCCAGAAAATGAAGTATATCTCCCAGAAAATTATTGCAGTTACACATATTTTGTTATTCACATGTTTATTTCCTTTGTGTGTATTGGAACAACGCAAGAAAACAGAAAAAAAAGCCAAAATGATATAATTTCACACAAAAATGGGCCGGACAAAATTACTGGCACCCACAACTTAATATTTGGTTGCACACCCTTTGGAAAA
>CM067489.1:26116162-26169211 GCA_034552555.1 Semaprochilodus insignis
AAAATGGGCCGGACAAAATTATTGGCACCCATAACTTAATATTTGGTTGCACACCCTTTGGAAAACAATAACTGAAATCAATCGCTTCCTATAACCATCGACAAGCTCCTTACACCTCTCAACTGGAATTTTGGACCACTCGTCTTTTGCAAACTGCTCCAGGGTGCCTTCTCCCAACAGCAATTTTAAGATCTCTCCACAGGTGTTCAATGGGATTTAGGTCTGGACTCATTGCTGGTCACTTCAGAACTCTCCAGCGCTTTGTTTCCATCCATTTCTGGGTGCTTTTTGAAGTACGTTTGGGGTCATTGTCCTGCTGGAAGACCCGTGACCTAGGAGGCAAACTCAGCTTTCCTACATTGCGAGCCAAAATCCTTTGGTAATCTTCAGATTTCACGATGCCAGGCACACAGTCAAGGCACCCAGTGCCAGAGGCAGCAAAACAACCCCAAAACATCTATTAACCTCCACCATATTTGACTGTAGGTACTGTGTTCTTTTCTTTGTAGGCCTCATTCCATTTTCGGTAAACAGTAAAATGATGAGCTTTTATCTTGGTCTCATCTGTCCACAAGACGTTTTCCCAGAAGGATTTTGGCTTACTCGCGTACATTTTGGCCAACTTCAGTCTAGCTTTTTTAAGTCTCTGTGTCAGCAGTGGGGTCCTCCTGGGGCTCCTGCCATAGTGTTTCACTGCAGTCAAATTGAATTGGACAGCTTGAATTTCTTTGAAACTTGATTGGGGCTGCTTATCCACCATCCGGACTATCCTGCGTTTCAACCTTTCATCAATTTTTCTCTTCCGTTCACGTCCAGGGAGACTAACTACAGTGCCAAGGGTTGTAAACTTCTTGATTATGTTGCGCACCGTGGAGAAAGGAACATCAAGATCTCTGAAGATGGACTTTTAACCTTGAAATTGTTGATATTTTTCCACAATTTTGGTCCTCAGACAGTTCTCTTCTCCTCTTTCTGTTCTCCATGCTTAGTGTGGCACACAGAATGCAAAGATTGAGTCAACTTCTCTCCTTTTTATCTGGTTTCAGGTGTGATTTTTATATTGCCCACACCTGTTACTTGCCACAGGTGAGTTTGAATGAGCATCACATGCTTGAAAAAGTTATTTACCCACAATTTTGAAAAGGTGCCAATCATTTTGTCCGGCCCATTTGTGGAGTTTTGTGTGAAATTATGTCAAATTTGCCTTTTTTCTCTGTTCTTTTTTGTGTTGTTCCAATACACATGTGTAATTGCAATAATTGTCTGGGGGAAACATTTCATTTTCTGGAAAGTTTCAGGGGTGCCAACGGTTTCGGCCATGACTGTAAAGGTCAGCTGCAGGAGTGTAGTTAGGAAGGGTCCCCTAAGGACACCTATGATTCACTTATGATGTCTTTTTTTACTCGTGGAGTATTTCTCACAATTCAGCCTTCCTTGAAGAAAGAGAAAATAAAAGGGGAGATGAGCAGTTCTGGGATACGTGTTCTGCATGACACAACAATATTGATTTTTAGGTATGGCAGTATGAATAGATAGCAAAACGCACAGCTTAATTATATGTAGTTTGAACAGAATAAACATGAATAGAACCATGTCAGATTTGTAAGGCACCTTTAGCATAGAGTAAGAGAGTCATTCACTTAAATGCAAACCTAAGCATCATCTGATACTGTGAAATATTTAGAAAATGACATTGTAGCATCTTTAATCATTACCACCGAGTGCTGTGATTGAGAGTGAGAGATGACAACTGATCACAGCATTCGGCTGCGTTTTCTGTGGAAATGAAGTGGCTCTCCGCGAGAGCGCCTCTGGTTTTGTTTGTAGGCTAATGTTATTGTGGCGTAAGGCGCAGCAGCATGGTGTTTCATAGAGATTGGGTTCCTGTCACCTTGTTTTTGCGGCATTGAGCAATAAAATGCGTTGTCAGGTAATCAGAGTGGCACGTGGGCTCTCGATACATTGCTTTGGGAACTGAAGCGAAATACTGACAAACGGCTAGTGCTTGGAGAGTCAATATGTGACAGTCTTCTTAGTGCCTGCCCACTTCTCTCTCTCTCTCTTTTTCTCTCTCTTTCTCGGTCTCTCCCTTTCGCCTTCTCTCTCTTCTTGCCTGCGTGTTAGTGCGTTCTCTGTATAATCCTGTGAGCAAGAGAAGGAGCATGAGTGCAGCCATGCATGTTAATAGATATGTCCTTGCATAGGGACTGGAGGCATAGGGAAGGCTGCAGAACGGGGAAGCTGTAGGGGTGGGGTGGGAGAGGGGGCTTATTTTCTGACGGAAGAGGCTGTTGTGTATTCCAAACATGCTGGCAGGTTTAGTCACAGCACTTCCTTTATGTGTGTACTACAGCCAACTATTTGTCCTTAGTATTCAGAGCCCTCTCTGCTTCTACCCCCCCCCGCCCCCCTCCTCTACTTTGCTGCATGCCCCTCATTTTTCAGAAACGTTTTCTGCACCCAGGCCTGGAAATTTATCAGTGACTAGATAGAGTATTGAAATTGCTGCTGCACTTCAGGGGGCAGCCAATGTAAAAAAAAAAAAGGTTCGTCTTTTTTCGGCCTTATGTGGTTTTCATGGAAGAGGCCTAATATGAGTAACAGAGCTTGCTGAGAGATAACTCATCAGGGGCTTAGAGGATAGAAGGTTAAAGTGTGTTCTCTCACACTTTCTTCTCTTTCTTTCCCTCTCTCTGTTTTTTTTTCATCCTCCTTTTGTCTGTGTATTAAACCAGCTCATTGTTCTGCCCATGGTGCATTGTTCTTATTTTCAGACAATGTGTTGCTGTGAATTATTGACGCCAGATTTTGATACACGTGTGAGATCAGTGCGCTTTGCAGGGTACAAGGGAAATATATTTGAGGATGTAAGTATCTGCATGAGCTATACAGCGCATGTAAAGTATGTCCCTGGGTTTTGTTTACCTGGTTCTCTTCTGGATTTTCAACCACCTGAGCCTCAGCTTTTTCTTCTCCACCTTGTTAGCACTGAAGTTGAATGTGTGTGTGTGTGTGTGTGTGTGTGTGTGTATGTGTGACTCCAGCATGCATGAAGAACTCATATGATCCCTGGCTATATTTACTCGCTCATTAATTAATCATCAGGCTTTGCGAATCAGATGCGAGCGCAGGATGTAACGATAAACATCTGAAATCCCTCTTTACATGGTGTGTGAGCGCAGGAGGAATAGGTGTGTGGGGGTGGGGTGAAACCACAAAACCTCCAATTTACATTCTGTTGGTTAAGAAAAGTGAATAAGCATTCCTAATTCCGTTCAAGATTGAATTTTCTTCGTATCGATGTCCTCACTCTCCACCCACCCTAGACACACACATACACACTCTGTTGTACTCTTCCCCCAACTTCCGTAGGCCATTTATTTCTGGTGCATGCTGAAAGAGGCGGGGTGACTCAAGTGATGATTTAGTTACAAATTAGAGATGGATTAAGATTAGCCCAGTTTTCGCAAAGATGAAAATCAATCTTGGGTAACGGGGGGAATAAAAAAAGAAAAACTCCCCTCCTTCTTCCTTCCCTCCATTTCTCTTCCTTGCGTGCACCGAAGTGTGTCAAAAGCTCAACATGAAAAATGTTGCACGGAGGCCGGAAAGCAAAAAAATCTGTTCACTTTTGGTGCACATTTAGACGATTAATTAGAGCGCTGCAGAAGTGTATGGCTCTGTGTTTAATACAGAGGAGATTTGTTGAACTGCATGTATTATGTATGGCGATTCTGGAAATCCAAGTCACTCTGATGAATTATTTAGCGAGTTGTATAGCACCATAATCCAGCTCACCCCAGTCTGCTGGAGTTTGAGCTTTGGTGGAAATCGGCAGGCTGGAGGTCATTAATAACTCATAACCTGATTCATAAATTCACTCCTCTCTGTATCACCGCTCAAACGATGGAATCAATCTTGAGCCGTCCGTTGTGCCCGAAGCATTTCCAGCAGACAGCAGACGATGTTCTTTGATCAAATGAACGGATGAACTACGCATGAATCAATGAAAACACGTTGGTTACAGCAGTGCTATTTTATTTCACATTATTAGTAAGACCATGGAAAGTGGAGACTCTAAAACTTTAGAACTGAACTGTATATGGACTGTATATATAAAACAGTGTTTGGGTGTATTTTATCAGTGTGTGGGTGTTTTAGGTCTGAAGTCACCCTTCTTGAAAGGCAGCAAACGAAAATTGCTTACATAGTGTTGTGTGGTTGGGATATTTAATTACTTAGGCAACAAAAGCCATTAGCATGGACTGTAAAAAGGAGATAGAGATATTCCAGCAAGCAAAGGAGAAACAAGACCACAACATCTGACCCTGCAAGCAGAAAACAGAAAAGCACTTAATTTGCCTGACCAGAGGAAGACCTCGCAAGCTCTTGCAGATTCTGTTTCAGGAATCCAGGTTTTTCATGTGGTTTCACTGGGGCTTTTGAAGCTTCTCGGATACATCAAATAGTCAGGATGCAGGATTTAGGATGTGGAGCTTGGTGTTTTGCTTTTTCATCTCAAGGCTTAAAATTGCTCTCCAGCAGCCTGGTTGTTTTTCACAGGCTTTCAAGACGTGCTCTTCCATCGATCTTACAGTCAACAGCAGGCTTCTTCTCTCCTCGAACAACAGGGACAGTAAACTGGGGGGGTGTTTAGGGAAACGAGTCACAGTTAGTCCCCGTCAATATTTGCCCGGGCTCCTCCACTTAGCGCGTGACAACATTAACAGCTAACACCAGTCTCGGGCCAGTGCTGGAAGGCACCATCAGTGCATGCTGTTTTACATGGAGAGACAAGCTTTCTACGATAATTCTGGTTTTGGCTGTGTGCAAAAATATAACTTGTCTACTCCTTATATGGCTTCTTTTATAGGGATCCATTCTGTGTGATGTGTCTGTACAGGAGTTTGTCCTCATGCATCCTCATGTCCAGATAAGAATAAGCTTCAAGTAATAACAGGCGAAGAAAAATTCACTCCTCTATCATGCTGCGACCCGACTTTATTTACATGTTTTAAAGATTCATGCACACTGGGCTTTCTCAAATGGTGACCCTCTGCCCTTGTTACAAGAGTAGATGCTCAATAATTACACAGTCTTTAGTTGTTGGACCAAGATACAGGAGAGGCATGAGCTGTCAAGTCAGATTAGTGTATTTTGTACTTATTTAAAGGCTTAAAAGGAGCCTAGCAAATGAACAATTGTAGATTAATGAATGAAGCTTACAAACAGTAGAAAAGCCCTTGGAAGTATGTTCTCAGCCAAAGGTGAACAACTTGTTCACTCCACGCTGTGACCCTGCAGTGCACACAAAGCCATGCATTGTGGTGCACTTGGCCCTGAGGGAATGAATAGTGGCAGGATACTGCTAAGCCTCCACTGCCTGGGTGGGAACTTGCAAGATTGTTCAACCACCAACTGCGTTTTCAAGCACCGTCTCGCTTTTTTATTATCTCCAAATTATGCTGGCGACCCAGCAGGGCCACTACAAACCCCCAAGGGCTCTTGGAAGACCTCCCATGGGCCTCCTTGTGTTCAATTGTCTAAGTGGCAGGATCCACTCATGGGCTCATTTTGTTGGGTTCCGTTTTAGTTACCCCTTCCTAACTCTTCTTAAATTCCCTGTAACTGAGCGATTAGCATCGTGGGCATTCAGTCAGAGACATTTCATTTAAATACAGCTAGCCAGTCCATGTAGATTTTGAAGAAAGACTGTCTTATTCCAATGTCAAACCAAGTGGAACTCGTTTTGTTGAGTGCTGGCAGTCACCCAACCAGCAAGTCCCCACCCCCAACCTCGAGTACCCTCAGGTAAGTTCCCATACTGGGGAATGAGGGTCTTTCTTGTGGAAAGCCTAGAGAGAAAGAGAGAGAGAGAGAGATCCACTTTTCACCCTGCACTCATTTGCATTGCAGAACTCTCCCATCCTCCCCTTTGTCTCTCCCTCTACTGTAATAAAACGTTTATTTGAGGAACTGTCATTGCCCATCATTTTCTAACAGACGGTTTGAGGTCTGCGGTTGGGAGCAGTCTCTCGACGTGTTAAATGCTGATACAGTGAATAAATAATCAGAACTTGGCAATTGTGCCAGCCTGTTGAGTAGTACAGTTAGACGCTTTATGTAATTTCTAGATGCCTTGTGGCGACAGCCGATCACGCCTATCATGACTATACCGACATCAGTTTGTCCAATCAGCGGGTATCTGCAGCCAAACCATTTGACCTCTCCTACCAGCTGCGATCACTCACCAGCACTACAAGTGAGAACCACCTCTGTGGTTAAACTGGCGGCTGGTTTGAATATGGCTCGCGGTGTGATTTTTCCACTGAGGTACAGTCTGCAGTCATTTCTCTCTGTGTTCTCAGGTTGCTGAGTGGCAGGGCAGAAGGTAATACGAACCTTGCAACTGTGGCCTTGTCAGTTCTACTGACTAGACTTGTCAGCATCTGTGTTTTGTACACACTCTTATCTGTTTATGATAAACCCTGTTCCCCCTCCACCCTTTCAACTGCTGATTGCTCTAAATCGCACCATAAATAAAAAGATCTTAGATGTCAGAAAGTCCCCAGAGCGATGGAAGTCTAGTGTTGTACTGTTGTTTTGGTATACCATTTAATGGACTGGCTGTTAGGACATACACACCCCAACATAATAAACATGCCCAATACTCTTTAAATATAAATACATTTATTTAATGCTCTTAATACTTTAGATTTAAATTTAAATATACTCTCAGTCTCTCGGTCTCTCTCTTTGCTTAGAAGTGCTGTCCATCCTGGCACAGTGGTGATAGACTCCTGCTCTCGGACTTCACGACTTTGGGCGAGGGATCAGTGGCGCCCTTTTAAAGTTAGATCCATCTGTAGGGTCTTACAATTGATCCAGAGAAGGAGAGTTTGATAACTTGCTTGGTCTAGTTAAGAGTGTTGTTTTCCCCTACCTGATAATTACCTCTCTCTCTCTCTCTGTCTCTTTTCTCCCTTACTCTCTCTGTTTGTGTGCTCTTGTCATTTTAGATAAGCTGCGCAATGGCTCATGTCACTGACGACCCAAGCCAGATTCCTGATGATGAGATTATCTTGTCACCAGTGTGAGCTTTGTGCTTCTTCTCCAATCGATCCGCATATGCTGTTAATAAATGAAGTGCCTTAGCCTCCACAACAATGGAGAACAAGCCGGGGCATCTGAATATACACACGTTCTCCTCTCCCCTCTTTCTCTGTTTTTTGTTTGAATAATCACAACAGCAAAGACACACAGTTACACACATGAATATGTTCATAACAAACAAGCACACAGAGGTCACTTTCAGCCCTTCTACTGCTTTTTATTCGCCTCTGTTAACCAGACAGGCAAGTGGACGAGTCCGTCACTGATCCGCTGAGGGGGGGCGGGTGGAGGGATAGAAGGAGGGAGGCAGAGAGAGAAAAAGAGAGCTTTTAAGGCTCAGGCTGGCTTGTTCTGTGGGTTTTCTCGTTTGAAGAGGAACTCGGCGGCGCATTTGTAGGGAAGGTCAAGCGGGTTTATAACTGTAGATTATGCTCAATTGTTTCTTCTGGGATTTGCTGATTAATTCTACAGCCTGGCTGACAGTTCCTTAATGCGCAGCTGACAGACTTAAAAGAGTTTGCAGGGTTTTGCTGAGGCACGTTCTGACAATGCAGTATTAAGCAAAGCACTGCCTCTTTTCCTCTCCCTCGCAAACGTGCACACACATCCTCAGTATGGGAGACAGCAGAGCTGACTCTGAGAGGGAGATGGAGATAGCGAAAGACAGAGAGAGAAAGATAGAGAGAGTCACCTTGGAATAAAACACAGTTGTCCTGAATTCTGCTGCATCTCTACAGTGCGTGTACTGCGTGTGTGGCCTTGTGTGCTTGCGCGTGTGGCATTTCTGCTCATAGTTGTTACGGGAATAGACCAAAAGCTTTGATTATTTTTTTTCCCCAACAACATGCTCTTTCATAACTAAATTGAATCATATTATTTATTTAATTTCCTACTTTGGTTATGAATTGTTTATCCCCTTACTGTGACCCAAATAAGAGGCACTGTTGCTCAGTCAGTTTGCAGTATTCTAATTCTCATCAAAGGCAAGTGCGGCTCAAACTGGAGGGTATTGGAGCCTGAGTGATGCACAGCTTTATTCTGAGCTGCACGCCTTCTCACGGCTGCGCTTCGCGCTCAGCTCATGGGAACTGCACGGTGATTCACTGCTTAATGTAACTTAGGTCACTCTTGGAGCCAAAAAAAAGCATGTTTGTCACACTGAAGTGGGAAGCCTCTGGCTAATTCTGGAAGTAGAAGTCTGAAATTAAGAACAAACCATAATTGTTTTGTAAAAAAAACATATGGCTTGCTGTAACCACTGACCTGACTTTGTCCAAGAATGCTGGTGTCTAGTGGTGTCTTTGCAAACAGTGTATGAACAGATCATTGATTATTGTAGCCGTGTGGCTAACACGGTGATACAACACATATCGACTGCAATAAAACAGCAGGAGTAGGTGCCTATGTGTTCTCTTAAGGCTTTATAGACTTTGATAGGGTGCGAAGTCTTTGTGCTTGGAACAATAGCGAACGCAGCACTTCTGTGCAGACTTCCTATTCTGGGACACTGCAAACTGTTGCAGTGTATATGGGTCGTAAAATTGAGATTGGGGTGGGGGGGGTGTGAGTTCCAGATTAACACCTCACAGGAGAAGAGTCCTGTACATTGTAGCTGAAATAATGATATCATCCTGGTTAATGGATAGCATTTTCTTTAGGGACTGTCATGCTTAGTCAATTTAAATAGATTCAAATCTAACTTCTTGCTGAATGTGGAGCAATCAGTTGCTTATCGATGATTAGTTGATTAGATGATTATTTACAGTTACATTATAGGGATGCACAGTTGGGGAACGCTGCCAGGCATTTTAGACACCACCTCCCCACCAACACAGGGTACACAAACCCTGAAAATATAAAATTGATAGGATTGTGGGGATGGTGAGACAGGACTGGTTCATTGATAGGGAAATGGGTAGGGTGAGACAGGACATGTTCATGGACAGGGGTATGGGGATGGTGAGACAGGTATTGCTCAATGATAAGGGTACGGGTAGGGTGAGAAAGGGCTTGTTCATTGATAAGGGTATGGGGATGGGGAGACAGGGCTTGTTCATTGATAGGGGTATGGAGATGGGGAGACAGGGCTTGTTCATTGATAGGGGTATGGGTAGGGTGAGACAGGGCTTGTTCATTGGTAGGTGTGTGGGAATAGAGAGACAGGGTTGGTTCATTGATAGGGAAATGGGTAGGGTGACACAGGGTTAGTTCAATGGTAGGAGTATGGAGATGGGAAGACGGGACTGGTTCATTGGTAGGGATATAGGGATGAAAAGACAGGACTGCTCAACCAGAACGTGCTTTGTTGGGCCTGGCACCAGGAAGGGGCAGGGACAACTGATTTAGTATGAATAGCTTGCTAAAAGTCAGCCTGTATTGATTCAATTTCAACTGCGAGAGGAGCAAATTGTAAACTTTCAGAAGTTTTTGTGAAGATTTTGTGAACAAACCACTCGCATACTACACTCTTAGCTTTTGTGAAAGCTGTTGGTATTGACTTGAAGTGAAAATATCAGCATCAGACAGATATTTGGAACTGACTGATGTTTCAGACCTTTATTTGCTGATGCATTTATTGTACTCTGGAGGAGCAGAATATTTAAGTGACACCAGGCTACTGTGCTAAAGTCTTTGCTGTGCATGGTTTGGTAATCTTCACTTATGTCCAGTTTTTGCATGTTTATTGACAGTCTTTTTTCTGTGTAACAGAAAACCACCCCACCCCCGAGAGGGGTTGGGTAGGTCATTGTGTGATGGAAGGAAAGTGGTTTGGGGTAAACACAAAGTAAACACTTCTGTTTTTACAGGGCGTGTGAAATGCAGACTTAAGCATTTCTTGGAGAGGGTGGAGTTGAACAAGTGACAAATATACATTTGTTGTTTTTCTTTTTTGCCGTTCCTTAAGGGGAGCCATATGGTATAGGACCATACTGCTGGAGTCCTTACTGAAGGTTGCCCTTCTCCTCCTCATTTTGAGAAAAAAAAACACATGCTGGAAGTGAATTGGTTTCCTATATTGCTTTTGTTTTCTTTGTTGGAGGGAACTGCCTAGCAATTTATCAGATATGTAATCTGACCATTTTTCCTTGTCCAGTGCCTGGCCAAAACCCCTATTATTGTCTTGAATCCTCTCTCTGTGCTTGATTTATAATTGTGGCTGAGGGGTTTAAAGGTGTTTCCTCGAGTAATTGTGGTGCCCCTGTCTTCTGTGCCATCCTGTTCACTCATGCAAGTTCAGCCTGCCAAAGCAGTTACACCCTGTGGGGCTTAGGCAGGTCTACCAAGCCTCAAATCTCCAGCAGGAGGGCTAGAACTAGATCCGACACCATCTCTGTGGTCTCCACACGTGTTTCGGTGGATGTTAAACATAAGAGAGGATTATGGGGTCTTTGACCTGTTGCACACTTGTGTAACGCCCTGTAAGTACCGTAACCCTCTTGGCAGACGCTCTAAAGCCATTGGCAGCAGGGCTAACACGCTTAAGTAGAGTTAGACTGGGAGGAATATTTCTAAACCCCCATACTTAAAGAAGGCCTGAGTGCTATTACCTTAACTGAACCCTCATTCCAAATTCTCGCACTCCAGTGAATATATTCAGTTTCTCACTTCGGTTTGGCTCAGTTTCCAAACCAAATCATTTTCTAAATAGAATTTGAACTGAGGAACACTACACTTTGGACCTTTTTATCATAGCATGTGTTGAAAGGTTCATGTAGTTTAGATCACAAAATGAGACTCTGAACAGTGTAACACTATGCAAACTACATTTCAAACAATTATGGCTTGAAATCTGGTTATGTGCATACTCATTCGCTCTTCAATACTTACATCCACTTGAGGACATTATAATCCCCTTTTCTCTCTCTCTGTTCCCTCTTTCTGTCTCACTCTCTCTGGTTCTTTCTTTCAGCTGTGAGCTAAATTCTCATCCCTCATTCTCTGTAATGAAAAGGTATGTTGGCGATGAGTCACGTTGCTGTAGCTGGCTGTTAAGAGCCCAGGCCAGAGTCAGGAGTATTGATCTTGCGCTCTTCCCATGTCATCTCCACCTCACATTCACAAAGGCTTTCTCTCTCTTCCATGTCAGTGAACCTAGCTCTCCTTGGCAATGCATGCTAACCAGATAATGCTATCCCTTTTCGGGCTGGCCCACCCCATAGACGGATTATTGGACCATTTCCAGCCTTCTCCCCTCCAATTTTCGCTACCTCCATACACGGTGTAGGAGATGATGGATCAAGTACAGACTGTAGACCGTGCAGACTGTGATGGACGTACATGGTATACCTTGTATTTACACAGAAACTAAACTTAAAGATGTGTGGGGCTAATGAAAGAAACAGTATCCTCGTTTGTAGTGTCAAAGCTTATACCTGACTCTGTTTCATTGTCTGTTATTGGTGATAGTGTTCGAAGGACAGTGTGTGAGTAATAATAGGCCATGCCTTTTTAGACTGGCTCAGTTGTTTATTTGCATGTGTATGTGTGTGAAGTGGTTTAAAAGCATTATTTGTGCTCATTGTGCAAGTCCTCCTCAGGGAGCTCTGGCCTGCTACCAGAAAGGATGCATAGGGAATCCAGCAGCTGCACTAGAGTCTGGGTTCTCAATAGAAACCTCAGCCCATTTGTAAATCAATTACATACTGCAGAGTTTTACAGGCACAAATACAGAAGCGTGTGTTGGGGCTAGAGTAACAGTGCCAGGAGCTTTCACTCTTCTGTTTGTTTAAGCCCCACTGTTCACTGGCCTGCTTTGTACTGCAAACTGTGAACTCAATCAATTGGTAAATGTATAAATTCGGTAGAAAGTAGGAAAACAAATGCATAAGTATTCAGTAAGCATATAGCAGACCTGCCAACCTGTATGCAACTAGACATCAAAGTGCGCTGCTACGATTTGTCATTCTAACCTACAAGAAACTGCTGTGAGTTCGGTTGGGCATGTGCACTACTCAAGTCTAACAGCAAGAGGCAGCAACATCTAATCTGCCATAAAACAAAAGAAGAAGAGTTCAACCAATCATAGCACTGGGTTCATTTCCCAAAGATCCAGCAGGGATGACAAATGCGTAATGTCAATTAATTTGAGACACTGCAAATCAACAGCAACAAGGTCTTATTCTTATCTACCTCCACACTTTGTCTGACTGGTTCCACAATGGAGGACTTAGGTTAATGCAGACATCCAAGCATTAACCTTAATAATGTTAGCCTAATGTTGCGTAATTTACATGCTAATTTTCTTGTTCTCCACTTGAGTTGGAAAAGTAATATTAGTAATATAAGTAATAAGTTATATTGGCCATGTGTCACAGATTGTTAAACATGACCTTTCATAGTACTGTAGGCATAATTATTACTTCAACCCGGTGATGCGAAGGCACGTGAACTGATGGTGCACTCACATGTTTGTAGCAGATGGATAAATGGCAAACCAGATCATTCCATTATTGCCCATGGAGCCGCAATGGAAAATTCATCCTCTACAACTGACAGTGTTCTGCCGACTTTCTCATCGACTGCAGTGGTGGAATAAACCGGATGTTGGGTTTTTTTTGGGAGCCATGGGTGCCAAATGTTTTGCTGTGGAATTCCGTATGAGCACAGTATTATACAACAAAAATAAAAGCTTACAGAGCGTCCTCCTGTCCCTTTCCACATAAAAAACAATCTGCCAAAGCTCTCCTCTTCACCCGTTTTCACTGGTAATGCTGTCACCACACCAGTGTTTGTATGACTTCATGCCACCATCGCCCACGTACCACTTTGAGGTGCAGAATAACCTCTTTTCAATGCAAACGTGAGTGCAGCAACGTTGCGCTATTGTGCCACGCAAACCATTTTCCTAAGGTTGGCAGGTTTGATATAAGCTTGCCTTCCTTCCACACTGTTCCATCTAGCACATACCCTCATGACCCAGACTGTGTTAAAACCATAAATATTTCCTTTTAGAAAATAGAGAGTCCTATTTTCTGCTTTATTAGAGCAAAGATTTACATAAATTATCTAGAGCCCCTGGTAGAAATAAAAAAAGCTGTCATGTCGCACCATTCGGACTTCCTCACATTCATCTGTTTTTTTAGATTGTATTTTTTTTATTCTAATTTCAATTCGTCCCGCTCTTTTCCTAGCACAAAAAAATCTGAACTTCCCAAATGTCAAATAAAGCATGTAGCGCAGCACAGTTGTCAAGCTGTCTCTGAAAATAGAGGGCAAGTTCAGGCTCAAGCGTGACGCTCGCTACTAGAAAAGAATTATACAGGAACAAGAGCCACATGTGTTTTAGGCAAATTGGCTTTCAGGAGCTTTCCTTTCTCCCCTCCTTTCCATATCGTATTCATCCATCTCCCCCCTCCCACTCTCTTTCTTTCTTTCATTCTTTATTATCTTATGATTTTCTATTACTTACATTCCTTCTCCCTGGGTTTTATCTTCCCTCTTGTTTCTCTCTTCTGCTCTCTGTCATTACCCATAGATGTTTAAAGAGCTCATATAATGAACAATGAATTTTCCTCTCTTTGTTGAGCCTGTTTGGATTGAACCGTCCTCTGGTTTTGTGATGACATGAAAGCCAACATATTTACATATATCCATCTGTTCAGCCTACAGCAGTTTAGCCCCGCCCACTCTGGTAAAAGTTGTAAGGAGTGTTTCAGACTGCACAGTATAGAGTTAGCCAAACAGAACAGATGTTATTTACATACATCAGGCTTAAATGCACCATTAAATATAGGACAAAGCAAGGTCAGAAAATATTCATGTAAAATATTAGTTATGGCTGTTTTGTGCACATGAAATCTTACAAATGTAGGAAGAAATAAAATGCAAGAGAAATGTAAGCCATTTAAACACATTCACTAACACAGACTAGCTGTACCTGCCTGATTCACTGTAGACTGACTGTATATGTGTTCATATATCCCAGTTGAGAGGAAGATATTTCAACATGAAAATGTCTGGTACCTCTTTCTCTCTCTCGCTCTCTCTCTCTCTCTCTCTCTCTCTCTCTCTCTCTCTAAATGTCTTCAGTGCCCCCTCACTTAGTAGCACTTAGCAGAGGTTAAGATCTACGCTAAGTCACCTCTGTGAGCTGTCTTAGGTTAGGGATGGATCATGACTTTAATATGCTTAGCTGGAAAACCCCTCTCCTTGGACATAGGTCAGCAGCATAAAAGCTCTGTATCAGTACTTACTGCATTAAGTACACTTACGTTGTATCTAGACCCTTCATTTTAGCAGATACATTTACCATATAGGTGCACTTTATGGTTCTGCAGTTACAGACCCTAGTTCATCTGATTCTCTGCATACCTTGATAACCTCCGTTTAGCCTGTTCTTCAAAGGTCAGGACCCCCATAGGTGCTGGATTATTCTCAGCACTGCAGTGACACTGACGTGGTGGTGGTGTGTTAGTGTGTGTTGTGTTGGTGTGAGTGGATCAGACACAGCAGTGCAGCTGCTGGAGTGTTTAAACACTGTGCCCACTCACTGTGCACTCTATTAGGCACTCCTACCTTGTTGGTAGATGTGAAAGCATGGAATCTATTAGATGTAAAGTCTGGCTGGAACGTTTGGTTGCTGGACTTTTCCCAGTCAGACTTTTCCTAGACTTCTGTGTCTCATCCACTCACACCAGCACAACACACACTAACACACCACCACCATGATGTCAGTATCACTGCAGTGCTGAGAATTATCTACCACCCACATAATACCTGTTCTCTCTCTCCATATCTCTTATATATATATATATATATATATGCGTGTGTGTGTGTGTGTGTGTGTGTGTGTGTATAAAGGCTGGAAGTCTAAAAAGAACTACTGTAATAAGAAAAGCATTTTCCTCTGTACTTTATTTAAAAACAAGGATTAGTTGTGTAAGGACGAGGTGAAAGTCGGAGAATGCTTATGGTTAGCGCTCTGTCCACCCACGCATCCTTCCCTCAGATACTTTTAACACTCATTACTTCCAGTTTTCTCCTCCACATATGAAAGAACAACTATCCTCTACTTCATGTTTACATTCTGGCAGTTTATGGGATTATATGGTGTTGCTGTGGAAGTGGAAACTGGAGTTTATCCACCATATACAACAGTTGCCACCAGCCATATCTCTGTCTGCTGATCAGAGGCGCTTCTGGACATACTGCACATGCGGGACCGCTCCCAGAGCACTTTTAATCCACCCACAGGATTATGTTAATCTTGCTCTGTTCATTTTTTAAATTAGGATTTGGAGCTGAAATTGTGGCTAGATTTGAAGATGAAGATACTCATTTTTTTGTGAAAATGCACAAAATGGCCTGTTCCAATTTGCAGTGCACTGAGGTTCGCCTGTGACGGTGGGTCCTTTGAAATTGTACAGATTGTTCTGAGAAAGTACAGCATATAGTTTAGATATGTAGGAAACAGGGCTGTAACATGAACTCTGCAGCAAGATTAATGCAGTAATCTGTTATGTGTTGCTTCGGTTCTAGATCACCGTGCACAATGCACAGGTACAGCCCTGTGAAGAATTAAGGGTTTGCATAGTGAGGGCCTCTTTTCCTGTCCTAGAGCTAAATAATGCAGATAAGATTTGTGGTGTCTATCCTCCTCTTCATAATTAATCTAGATGAATATGGCTCCTGACCACAAATGTCTGGAGTGGCGTGGCATTCATTTCAGAGGAACCAATTAATTTTTCAAAACTTTTAACTCGTCTGGGACTGGGAGCAGGAAACGAATGGCGATGGCATTTAGTTCATTATAGCTAGACGATTGATTGGCTTGGTAGCCACAGGAAAACATACAACTCTCTAATTAAATTTGATCACTTCGAAATGCACCAGAGAAATGGCCTGATCAATGCCATGGCTTCTGAGCGTCCCATTTTCCCCTTATCTGCCTCTGTCTGTTTCTTTCTCCCTCTCCCTCTATCTCTCAGTCTGTCTCCAAAGCATGAAAAAAATGAGATGCGGTTGTTGTTGTTGGTTGGAATCAGCCCAGGGGTCACTGCGGGTCCTGTGGTGACCTACTCCGGCCCTGTCTGTAATGTTATTGTACACATCGATCGCTCTTTGTTTATGAAGCTTTATAGCGCACGTTTATGGATACTCTCCTCTCCATGGGGCCTCGTTCCCAAACTGCAGCTCCAACAGTTTGCTCTTCGCCCTCTTCTGTCCCCTGCTGTAAAAATGCATCCTCACCGCAGCGTGCCCTATTCAGATTCACTTAGCTCTCTGTTTGGAAGAGCCCGTGCTAAATCTCGCCAGCGCTACTCCTGTGTGCCGGCTGAAGGAGGCAGAGGGCCATGCCAAATTAAAGTCACCTCTGTGGAAATGGGAGACAGCAAGCCTGAATAAAAAGATACATCAGCGTCCACTTGGCAGAGATACAAGGTGAGGGAGGGGATGCTTTAGTACACGCACACACACACACATACAGTAGCTCCTCCTTCACCTCTAGTCTGTGAGTCATGCGCTAGCTCTGTCGGACAGCAGAGGATATATCTGTGGCATGCTTGGCCGGAGTACCGGCAAGCTCCAATGGCCTGTAAAAGGTAGACAGATATCAATACGCATTCATCCATCTCCCACCTCCACATGCCTTTCATTCTTTCTTTCTTATTTCTTAGCTTTCTTCAATACTTTCTTCTTTCCTTTCTACTTTCATCTAATCATCCTCCTTCCTTCTTTATTTCCTTGCTTAATTCTGTTATTCCTTTCTTCCATCTTTATGTCCTTCTTCCTTTCATTCATCAGTTCCTTCCTTCTTTATCTTCTTTCTCCCATCTTTATTTCCTTCCATCTGTATTTCCTTCCTTCGTCCATTTTTGTTTTTTTATTTTCTTCCTTCCTACTTTATTTCCTCCCTTCATTCTGTTTTCTTTATTCTGCCTTTCCTTCCTGATTTCTTTCCTTCATTCTTTGTTTCCCTGTCTCCACCTTTATTTCCTCTCTTCATTCATCTATTCATTCATTTCTTCCCATCTTTCTTTTCGTCCTTCCTTCTTTATTTTCCGTTCTTCATATTTCCTTCCTTCATTCATCCATTCTTTCCTTCTTCCTTCTTTCTTTTTTATCTTCCTTCACTTCCTTATTTCCTTCCTCTCAGAGAATATTTATTTATTTATTTAATTCGTCATTTTCCTCCTTCTTTATTTAGCTTTCTTATTTTCTTCCTTCCGTCTTATTTACCTCTTTCATTCATCCATTCTTTCCTTCCATCCTTCCATCTTTATTTCCTTACTTTGTTCCTAGTTTTTTCCAACCATGTCGTCCCTGTTCCTCTATCTCTCTTTCCTCTCTGCCCCTTTCCCTAGTTATTTAAACACACATACACAAACACAGGCTCACACTCTATAGGTCTTGTGTTCATTTATCTCCATTGAGAGGGAGGTGTCTGCCTGGTCACTTCTAGAAAACTCCGGAGAGACCACTGAGGAGGCACTGAAATAGACCAGCCATTTTATTCCATGAGAGAGAGAGAGAGAGAGAGAGAGAGAGAGAGAGAGAGAGGGAGGGAGGGAGCGAGAAACCAGCATACTCATTTGAGGCTCACATGAGGCTTGTTTCTTCCACCCCTGAGAAACACACACACTGCACAACAGCACATTCATCATCTGATATCTGGTCACGTGAAGAGTAGTGGCTGATTGTCCACACTTCTGAGAGACCAGTGCTCTATCAGTGAATGCTGGTAAACACTAGCTTGTCAGTATGGGAGTTATTAGCATAATCTCAGCTTCTGGTTCTGAATCCATACAGGCAGAGTTAGACAGCTCATGGCAATGTAGGGAAGCACATGTGTAACACGTACCATGGGTTATAAACAGTAGTGGTTGTCTAATTGGTGAGAAACAGTTGGAGCTTTGGTCTTGTGATGTGTACTGTATTGGCTGCTGCACCAATGCCAAGTGTGTTTAGTGTCTGCAGTGGTGCAGGAGCTGTATTGTTTAAATTAGATGGACAGGTGCTGTAAGCTATAGTTGCTATAGTGTTGTTGATTATGTTTGTGCATGTGTTTGTGCTTTTGCTGGGGGTTATGACTCTTGCAAAGACGAAGTTATGCAGTTGTTTTTTTTTAATAAAGTGCTGCAGAATAGATGTACATAATAAATGCAATAAACAAGTAAATAGGGCTTCGCTTCACGGCATTGTGTGGAGCCAACCATATCTTAATGCCTGAGAAAACATATTGTCTTTTCCTTGTTAATACTTAGTATAGACCAGATTCTCTCTCTCTCTCTCTCTCTCTCTCCCTCTGTCTCTCCCGCTTTCTCTCTCCCTCTCTCTCTGGGGATGGTTTGCATACAGGCAGGCTATTGTAAAACACTTCCCAGGAAAGTGCTCTTATCGCTCTTTTAAAGTGCTACAGGGTGGGTCACGGCCATGTTATAGCGTGTGCTTCTTGGGGCTGCCCGGAACAAGCTGTTAGTGCTATGAACAGAAATTAACCGACAGCCTCCCATATCTGCCTCTGCACTGACCCTTGCTCCATCTTGCTCTTTCAGTGCTGAACGTCAGGACTTGGGTCCGGGCACCTCCTCCCGAATCGGCTCATGTAAATCACAACATCTAATGATCTTCCAATCACACAAGCTTCTAATTACCTTTTCAAAGGTTGTAATGCAGCCTGCTTCAGGCCAGGTAATCAGTGGTCCACCAGAAAAGAAAAGAGGCAAAAAAAAGAAAAAAAATATATTAAAAAAAAGGAGAGAATGTTTTCTGTGCAAACGCAAGATTAAAGAGATTTAATGAAGCAGAAGTTGCCAGATTCGTTCATATTTCAAAAGACCTGGAGCAATTATTATTTCAATGCCAAACATTCTCAGTCATCTTAGACTCTGATCTACCCTTTGATACTGCTTTGCTCCAGCACTCTTTTTTTTTTTATCTCCTGCGAGGTTGAATGTCGAGCTTTTTGCCGTGATAGAAAGTATCGACAAAGGCGGAAAAGGTCGGCAGGGTGTAGGGAGGCCCGTTTGACCTTCCCCACAATCTCCTTCCTACCGAGCTCCTGCCTTTTCTCCCCCTTTTTTCCATTTCATCTGTCAATGTCATTACAGCACCATTCAAACCTTTCTTTTGAAGTCCAACAGTGCATTTGAAATGAGCCTTACCTATATGCAGGAAGGGGGATTTCAATGGCTTATCATTAAAATAGATTCGAGGGAAGCAAGTCAAAGGGGAAGGGATAAACTGCATGTGATTAAACTGTGTAACTTTGTTGAAAGATAGGAATCGCTTTTGGAAGGATTAGTCTGTTTTCTTCTCGTTTTATCGTCAAACAGAATCCCTCACAAAATGTATTGCAGGTGTGATAATACTGATTTCTCACGATCAGCAGGCCGATCCGTTGTAATTACTTCGCTAGAGCGTTTACATATCTGTATTAAATTATTTCTGCTTTGTGCAGCCACAGTAGTAAGCCATTTTTGATTAGGTGCCATATCACTGCAAAGGCAAAAACCTCGGGTAAGAGAGAGGCAGGTAAAGTAAATAGGTGATAATACTGATTTCATGTGATTCACATTCATTGTAATTACGCCTATAAAGCATGGCTATATCTTTAATAAATCGTTTCCGTTTTGTGCAGCCACAGTAATAAGCTAGTTTGGACTGGATGCCATATTGCTGTGAGATGAGCCAAGGCAAAAACCGCTCCTAAGATAGAGGCAGGTGAAATAGAGTGATGTGAGATGGAGACGTGTGCCCAGTGCATTAGTCTTCCTTCAGGCTTGTATTTAGTCATGTCAATATTGTCTGGACCACGTCTCAGGCCGCCTTCTTCCTCCTCTCCACTCCGTATTGACTCTAGGCTGCAGAGCAAACACGTTGTGGTAACATTGACGTAACGTTGAGAGTTGAGTAATTGAGAGCTGCATTATGGGAGGGGGTTCGGGAAGGGGTTATCGGCTTTTCCAAAGTCGTCAGACGTGAAGAAATGTGGAAAGACAGAGCAGAGAGAGAGAGAGTTAGAGGCAGAACTTCGGGTAGACGGATGATTGTTGAAGTTTATTCAATAATGCACCCTCCCCTACACTTGGTTCAGGAGTTGTTAGCTACATCTGATAGTTGGATCGGATGCACTCTGTTGACACACAGTAATGTTGATAGTTATACTCAGTCGGCAAGCCTGAATGGAGCTTGTTTACCGTATCGCAATACAGATACTGTGCGTGTGTGTATATACTTCACTGAGCAGGTCTGTGACACAGACTGCAGTTGTATCTCTTCGCGCTTAATGGCTACCACCTTCTTCCATCTACACACATACGCGCAGCCATATGTTCCCCCTTTTTAACTCTAACGTTCTCGTCTTCTCTGGTGTTTCCTCTTCTTCCTATTTATATCCATCAGGTCGTTACGAGTGCAACTGAATGTTTTGAATGCTTAATTAGCGTGTTTCCTTAACTAATTAAAATCTACAAATGTAAGGATTAAAGACCCCCCTCTCTCTCTCTTTTCCTCCTCTCTCCCACCCCCTTTTCTGAATAATTAATCAACCTCTTTCACCGGGAGATCTTGTTGCACACCAGGACACATTTCAGTGTCGCCCAACACCTAAATTTCTCTCCCTTCTCCTTCACAGACCGACAGTTTCCCCGCTGAGCCCAATTACATGGGGAGCAGGCAGCAGTTTGTTCAAAGGTAAGGCCTATTAAACGACTCACTCGAGCGCCGCATATGCCTAGACCCCCTTACCTTACCAGCACGAGCGGCACAAGCCACCCTGGTAGGAAGTGAAGTTGTTCTCAAACATGGTTCCTCCTGGTGTTTGCTTATTTCCTGCTGCTATCGTTTTCTCATTTTTCATCTCGTAGCAGTTCCACGTTTAAGGACCCGGAACGGGCAAGCTTGAGGGATAGCGGGCACGGAGACAGCGACCAGGCGGACAGCGATCAGGACACCAATAAAGGCTCCTGCTGTGACATGTCCGCCAAGGAGGCGCTCAAGATGAAAGCAACTGGGCTCAAGCCCCAGCCTCTTGAACAGGGTGAGTAGGGACTGGGATTTGTTGGAATTTTATCCTTCTATTGTTTTCAGTTCTTTTTTTTATCAGATTGCCAAAACAATCAGCGTTGCCTTATTATTCCATATAACAAAATATTCTCTCTTCAGCAGCGCTGTTTTCATTGTTGTCCTGAACTTGACAAAAAAACGGAGCTGCACTTTCCGTTTGTCTTGGTGTCTCTTTTGTCATACTGTGCCAGACAGCACAGCTGTACCTTTCCACACAAAGACAGATGTTGAGAGAGACTGAAACATTCCCATGAATTCCACTTTTCCTGAGTGCTGATAGCAGAACCGTTTACGTCAGATCTTACAGATACTGTCCCAAACTGCGTATCAAGCTCTAACTATCTTCATCCTCAACATCTCAGTGCCATCGCAGTTACTGAAGCCCATGAAAATACAGCTCTAGGTGCTTTCAACCTCTCCTTCTCATCTGCTCGTTTTTCCCATGATGCATTTCTTCCCTTCTAACCTCCTCTACTCTTGCTCAATATTTACAGCCCCCATGTTGGTCAGCATTATTTCTCTTATTTGGCAGATCTTCCTAGGACCATTCGGACCCTTCTGTTTATTTCCTTTTTACCCCTTTTGTTGACCTCCGTGTTCTCATTTTCAGAGTGCCTCCTCCCTCCTTCTATCTCTTTCTCCCTCTCAGTTTTTCCTTTTTCTAACACCCCCCCAACCAATCCCCTTCCCTCGTGTCTATCTCACTCTCTCTCTCGCTCTCTCTCTCTCTCGCTCTTGTATTCCAGCCACGTTCTCAGTTTATCAAACCAGACAAGCCCATTATGATTTTATAAGCCAAACCACTTTAGCCTCTCCATTTAGTCCTTGCTGGGGAGGCGCTGGGAGCATGCTTCTTTAAAACTTTCATAATGGAACATGGAAAATGACTTATCATGCAGCAGGCGATGTTACGTGCTCGGCCTGATTAAATATGAATAATTATCCGATGTCTCTGTTGGTAGGACAAATTACTAGTGACATGTGTAGAACAATAACTCCGCAGATAGATACAGTAGAAACCTGCATGTTCCATGCGAAGAGGCTGGAGAATTCTTTGCACTCGGTCTTCCGTGGAAGAGAGATGTAGGAAGTTTGTATCCATTCATCCTGCGCTCCCCGGGTTATGTCTAAGGCCATTACACCAGGGCCGTATCGCTCAAAAGAGAATTCCAGAAAAACGACAGAAACATAGAACATAGCGTGTGTGTCTGTGTGTTGGGGATTACAATAAATGGCCTATGGGAAGCTATAAATCAAGTATAACATTACAATTAATCAATAGAACAGAAGGAATCTTCTTTTATCTGGGTTGAGACAGTGAAGGACTGTACTAGTGGTGTCTGCCTCGACTTGACTCTGTGTCTATGTGTTTGCATCAAAGCAATTCAGGAATAGAATGAATGTACTGGCAAGAGAAATTGGCCAATTAAAGAAGCCCATATGTTTCTTATTTTGAGACTGTGGTCATGTAATGGTGCATGGGAGTAGCTGGAGAGCGGCTGAATTTCGCTGTGACATGCACACACATACAGCGGAGCCCTGTTGTGTCAAGCACTCAGCATAATGACCAATACCAAGAACAATGAAGTCTTGTTGCTGAAGAACAGTTCTCTTGTGAGTGTGCGTGTGTGTGTGTGTGTGTGTGTGCGATACCCGATACCAGTATGAAATAGTATGTCAGCTTATCCTTTCCCATATTAGAAACTCAATGAAAGCCTTACCCTCTCTACTCATTTTTTTCTTTCCCTGCTCTCCTCCCTCTCATCTTTCTTTTCCACTCCTCCACCTCTTTTTCTGAAATCAATGGTCATGCTATAAGGCAGTTAACCGGGAGCAGGTGCTTCTGTTTTGGCAATAACACATAACTGGACTCTCTCTGTTTTCTCTCTCTCTCTCTCTCTCTCTCTCTCTCTCTCAACCCCCTATGAAAATGAAATATGTTGTTATATGGTGCCAATACATAAAAGGAATGCATTGTAATATATAGTGTGGTTCTAAAGTCTGACTTTGAAGCTGAAAATAAACCACAAGAGTTATGGCAAGTAAATTGCAGAAGAAATCCAGGATTCTGTTTTTTTTTAAGGTTACTATTCAATGTTAAGCAAATTTATGACACTGATTTTGGTCTTTTTGAGTCATATCCTTTACATTGAAGCGCAGCTTCAGAAGAATCTGGTTAAGGCAAGTAGTAAAATTAAAATTAAAGTGACTTATACTGGGATGGTGGCTAAAGGGAACCACTGAACAATGTCAACAGTGTAAGAAAACCTATAGAAAGGGGATGTTTGATGTAGGGACCAGTTAGTGTGTAACCATAATGTTTGTGTGTGGTTCAAGTGTGGTGTCCACTTCAGTAGCCTCTTGGCTTTGCATGTAAAAACTGATGCTCCTGCACCGCCTGCCTGACAGCAGGAGTGTGAAGAATCTGGTGGGGGTGGAGCGCACAGTGTTATTTAGGCAAAAGGTGGACATACCAAATAGGAAGAAATTCTGAATTCATGTAAATATTTCAAAAATTATACTTATAACTGACATAATTGGATAAAAAGAAAATGGTGTTAATTTTCAAAAAAAGGAAAGGAGGAGATAGTAGCATTTTCACTCGTGATCTCTGATTTTTGCACACTGTATTTATAAAAAGCAACTTCACACCGCCTAGCTGTGAGCACAGGTGAACAGTGGAGAGCTCTCCTGTGTCCTGATGTGGGCATTACTGCTCCTGATGCTTGAGAGTCTACTTATAGGCCTCTAAATCTGTTTTTAAAAGGTTCAAGTCTTCAACTGGAGCTTCCGCTGTTGTTACGAGGCAGCGCGAGAGGAGAATACCAGTCATGTAGTGAGCGACATGATACATAATACATTACGCTGCATTATAGCTCTGTGTTTTAAAGTGGAGTGTTATGGCAGCATTTAGCAGGCAGTAAGCAGTGGAGACTGTGTGTGTGAGTGCGTATGTGTGTAGGTCCACAGTGCTGGCTCTTGTACTCATTGTATTTTCCTTATGGCTGGAATGTATTATTTAGAGAGGAAGAGAGGCAGCAGGCTTTGGCTACCGCAGCTCGTAGAGGAGAGACTACAGCGTGTGCCGATGGGCATCTTTTCACTCCTCTAGCTCCCTTCTTTCTCCTTATTTCTCTTTTTCTTTCCTCCTCCTTCTTCCCATCCCCAGCACGTATTTCTTTTCGCTCCTCTCGCCTCTCTGCTCCTCTCATCTCTCATCCCTCCCTCCTCTCCTCGGTTTCTGGGTGCAGGCCAAGCAGCTGAACGCCTCTAGACCTCTCTTTGAACAGGTATTCCTGTTCGATATGTCTTGTCTTTTTCCCGCTCGTACCTAACACATTAATATTGCATTCAGATTACTGCTAGCACTCGACCCTTCCGGGGACGCGAAGGGCTCCTGGAGCCGCCATGAAAGCAAAAAGGAGAAAAACGCTCTAACTGTCCACTTTAACTGTCAGTAAAACACACAAACATATTGTCTCTAGCCGTCTGACTCATGATCCGGATGGTTCACTGCTTTCTGTGTGTTTTCCGTGCCCACTCCTTGGGCTATGTTTATTAGGCGGTAATTCAGCCAGAGACGCAGAAAGAGCAAGCAGGCTACAGGGTCTGTTGCACATAAATAGGCAAGACAGTCCAGTCGCTTTCCCTGTGTCTCTCTCTTTCTGACTCTAGCTCTGTGCCTGCTGGCCTCTCCATACCATCCACTCCAATTAGGGTGTTCCCTCCAGCATGGCTTCATTTACTGGAGTCAGAAGTGGGCAGAAACATGTAGCATGAACAGAGTGCAGGTCCTGCATGAATTCATCAGCACGATTATATAGGCCTCTAGGCCTGTACGGTTACTGTCTACTCTAGTAAATTCCTCTCTGTCCCATTCTCCAATATCCCTCTCTCCCTCCCTCGCTCTCATTCACCATACCATAATTGCATAATTGGATTAAAACCAAATTGCTCTTTGAACAAACACTCGTTATCCCCTATTCTCTTGTCAACCATGTTGGAGACATTGTGGGCTTTTTACAGTTGGTGGTGCAAGGCGGGCCTTTTTTGAAATTGATTAATTAAGCTCCCCAAATTGGGAGCTGTGTATTAATTAAGCAGAAGTGTATCAGAGTGTGTGTGTATATATATATTTTGTATTAATTGGTGATTAATTGATGCGAAGATTCGCCTGCAGCAGAGTCTAATCCTGGAATGTGTTCATCAGTGGCCTTCACACGGTTCAGTTCACTTCCTGCCTATCTCACGCAGGCGCCGAGATGTGCTCGCATGATAAAGTGTGAGTGCGAGTGTGTCTGAGAGAGAGAGGGAGTGGAAAAGAGAGAGAGAGAGAGAGCGAGGGGGGTTGGTGAGAGTGTTCTGGATGACCTCCTTTAATTGCATTGGATTGAAGCATAACAATCAAATTGTTTCACCTTTTTATTGTCCCTTTTTTCCTCACTTCGCCATGGCGCCATGGTAGATCGTCAGAATGAGAAGAGGTAGAAAGGGAGGATGTGCCTTTAGCAGGGAAGGCAGCATTGGAGCAGCGCAGTGCACTGAAAGACAGAAAACAGAGAGAGGAAGACATCATGCGGCAAGGTTGCTATGACACCTCTGCCCCCCCACCCCCACCCCCATATTATTTGCGACAGAGTAATCGGAATCCCTGTAACCCATATCAGCGATTGGAACAAGAAGCAGAAAGATGTTATGCTCTATCACACACACACACACACACACACACATACTGCAAGGCTATTGTGGTGAGACTGGCTGGGTGTTCAGGCTGATTGATATGCCATGACTTTAGCAATAGATTGAATAGATTAAACATGCTGGTGGGTGCTGGATTCTAAAGAACTCTACCTAGCAGACTACGCCAGTGCTGTTTAGGTACCAGTAAGTGCTATCTAGTCATCAGTACAGTGCCTTACCCAGTTTGGTGTTTTGCTTGGACATACTGACATATGCATTACACTTACGTTCCGTTTCTTTACAGCCAAATTGGCCAGCGTTCGACTTTGGTGGCAAATTCTAGTATGGCTATTTTCTGTGTGGTTCATGCTGGTGCATATCAATACATATGAATATTGACCATTGTGAAACAGTACAGTACTCGTTTCCTGCAGGAGTAGGTCCCACTAACCCTGTGGTTTGTTATGCTAAATTGACAGCTAAGCATGTGAGCAGAGCGACAGGATTTTGTGTGGAGTGACTTTTCAAAATGTTGGAGCATCAGTGTGCTCTCCTGCACCAGTAGTGCTCCTTCCTGTGAGCTTCCAGTGTGATCTTCACACTGACCACCTTTGTGTTACATGGCTTATGCAGCGGCAAATCTACAGGTTGCACATCACGGCCATTCATGCACAGCGTCTGTGCTGCGGTGCTGTTCAACAGACCAACACATTGTAAAGTCTCACCAATCATGACTACAGATACAGCACAGTCAGCCCCATGTTGTCCTGCACAATGTGGTAAAGAAGACAGCACTGAAAGCATGCACATTTATTTATCCTCAGCAGTTTTCTAGCTTGTGATTAACCCGTCGCTTCAAGCCTAATCCTTTCCACAAAAGCCTGTGTACCACAGAATGTCTGACTACTTTTCCATTTAATAACGTCTAGAAATTATAGAATTCATGAAGTAAAGTATGTAAGATGTATGCAAGTTATAATTAATATTAGAAGAATTAGTCATATGGAGCAGACATGGAGCTGAACAGAAGTGCTGTGTGGACATGTTTTGGCTTTGTAGCAAACAAAGTATGGAATGCTGTATGTACTATTTGTGCTACATTCAACATATATGACCATAGCACATATTTATAGGTGACATTCGCTCCGTGCGTAAAACTGATAAGATGTAATGATAGCTTAAATCACCATATCTAAATAAATAAATAAATAAATAAATACCACCATTAAAACCATAAGTCAGCTTCTTTTTCAGGAACTACTTCCTCAGATTTTCCTGTTCTACCTTAAATGGTGCAGGAGATACCATTATAACACCTGAGGGCCCAAGATGTAAGTGCTGCACCATTTAAGGTGGAAAGGGAAAAATCAAACAAGAAGCTGGCACATAGAAACTCAGTGGTAGGGTAAACTGTTAGAATACAGTCTGCTGACCTGTACAGAGAGTTCTAAAAGGTTGGTTTGCTTCCATTTTCAGTATCATTGAAGCATTAAACAAGGTGCCATGTTAAACTATCATCCTGATAAATGTTTATTATCCTGTTCATGGGCTAAGAGCCATAAGTACTAACAACAGCTAAGCTAATTTGAAGTTACCTGAAAGCATCCAATAGTGGCGTCAGCATTTACTTATGTCGACAACTAGACGCTCCCGGTGTTCATTAAAAATAAAGAATTTGGTTATTATGATTGTTGACACAATAGCTGTATTTCTCTCTCATGCTGCTCTACCTGCACTGCTTGTATGAACAAGAGCCAGAAGAGTTACAGGACATGCATTTCACATTTGCCAGATTAAAAACAATCAACATGTACAATCTGTCTGTTGTATAACAAATCAAGCATGCAAGCTAATTCAGAGGGCTGTTCAGACTACATCTTGTCACTGAGTTGTTTAATCAGAGTAACCATAAAATGCAACCGATGTGTTAACAAAGTTAATTTGCGATGCAGACTAAATAATAATCTACAAATTGTGTCAACCTCAAGAGCAGTTAGGTGATACGGCAACATAGAAATATGCCAATACTTCAGGAAGTGTTCACAATACAAAATTTTTCACTATGTTTAAGCTCCCCAGCCAAGAAATGAGTCGCCTTGCGTGTTTAAGGTGGTAGCAACTTTAGGCTTCTGTAGATGGCGTTGCACGAGGATGATGGGGCTATACATACCTGCGGGGTGTGAGTGACGGTATCCATAGACTGAGAAGAAGTGCTACAGTGCAGTGAATGTTTCGTTCCATGTGTGGAAAATGGCTCCAAAGCAGATGTTAATGATTGGCTAAAAGGAGTGATTGCATTTGTGCGTGCCAAACGCCATAGTGTGAAGGAAGTAGCTGAATCTGCAGGAAGTGTACGGTCATACGGGTGTACCAGCAGTGGCAAAAATCCCAGTCTACAGGAAATTCCCCTCAGAATTGTGCCAGAGAAGGCATCCACCAAATCTGGCTCAACTGCGCAATTCTTTGATGCAAGAGTGTCTGAAAATTAAGGTGGCCTACATGCAGAAACTTGTCCAGTACATGCCAAATTCAATCACAGGTGTTACTGGTGCTCGTGGAGGTATTACACATTATTAGGTATGCTTCAGTCACCGTTGAGCTTTTTTTGTGTGTTCCAGCTATATTTTAGAGTGCAAAAAAACCCTGTACTGAAAATATCAACAATATGCACAGACATGATTAGACCAGTTTTAGGGAGGCAGGCTTGCAATAACTGGTAAATATATTTCCATATATTTAAAAATTAGACTACCAGACTGCCGCAGGTAATTAATAGAATTTCTATCATACACTTATAAAGCCTGTCTTTAAAAAGAACAGCTCTTCCTCAGGAAGCTGTAGCAAGCATGGATATTTTAAGACTTCAACACCTTTGTTCACATTCACCCAGTACTTTTAATCCCTAAACAGGAGTTAGTGCAGCGAGATCACTTTCCTGTGCAGGTATGTGTTAGCTATCCAATTAAGAGTGTTACCCAGGAGGCAATGGGGCAGTCACAGTGCATTGAGATCACTGTGGCAGGAAAAAACCTGTTCATACCTCCCTCCCAGACTCCTGAAGCACGTCCACTCAGAGGAAGCTGTAGAATTAATTAGCAGTTTCCATCCCGATGCCCTTTTTTTATTTATTTATTTATTTATTTTGCGAGCGTGTTACTGAGGAGATGGCTTTCCACTCCACTCCCAGGATTCAGTTAAATCCATATTGACTGGAATGTTTGTTCTTTTTTTGTGCTTTCCTTTTTTTCCTCCCTTTTTCATAAAGGTCATTTCCTGTCATTCATATTTTAAGCGGCTATAACGCAGCCCACGTTGGGAAGGCAGTGCACATGCAGCGGCTAATTTGTTTTGAAAAGCCTCTCTGCTTCTTCCGAAGAGCTCATCCTCTCGCGCTAAGTGACGGAATAAATTATCACTTTTGACTCTCCTCTTAGATGTGTTTTTAGTATTTTCATTCCCAAACATGTAATCCTGCTTGTTCCTTGGTAAGTTATGCATCTTTTCTTTTTTTCTTTTTTTTCCTTCACCGGCGCAAGTAGAGAGGTATGCAAATGCAGTAAGAAGTGGAGGTAGTGCGTTAGTGTAAGTGGCTGTGATTTTCCATGGCAGTAATGGGGGTCCATGGGAAAGCATTAGCAGTTGGAAAGTAATGTCTTTTGAGATCCAGAGCTAAAGTATTTCAACATCTCAGGCAATTGAGCATTAAAGCTCCTTCCTTTTCTTAATAGAATACAGACCGGTAATGGGGTAGATCAAGGGAGTCTGCTCCCATCTACGGCTTTCCATGCAAAATCTCTTCTAATTATTTTGGCCGGCCACCTTTTTATTCTGACCTCTGGCTGTTTACCCTCGGTTTCTACTTTTAACAGTGTGTCAAAAGCACATCAAGGCGAAAGAGCGGTTGTAAGCATTTTGTGAAGAGAAACCGATAAGTTAGCATTTGTTTAAAAGGTGCTGAGCATACAGCTAACTCCACAAGCCCTAAAAATTTATCATAGTAAAGCCAATATCGAGCAGATGCTCAGTTGAATTCGTCTCTGAGCCCTCGCATCAATGTTTTTGGGCTGCCTACTGCCAGCATGAGTAATCGTCATCATCATCCCTCGACGCAGCGGCTCAAATATGAATTAATATCACATAAATCTTCCAATTTTCAAGCATCAGGGTATTATTTATATCAAGCCACTGATTCTCCTTTTTTATTGCAAGGCGTAGCTGTCACTTGGAGTGTAATTTGCCTGTAGTCTCTAAAATTTGTTCTATATGTCTGACAGTAACAAATACATTGCAATAACCCAGCATTGATTTGCCGTCCAGCGAAATAACTAGAAATGCTCAACGGATAAATTGAAGGATCAACAAATCTGTGCTATTTATTTTCCTTCTTTTTTTTTTACTAGCTTTTTTAAAACCTCGCAGAACACGTCCAGCAGCTTTTCTAAAACAAAATCTGTGGACAAATAGGCTCTTTAGATCTGGATGTAGCTGAATAATCACCACAAGATGTTTTGGACTCGGAGGCCAAGTCCACAGGCCGTGGCTCAAGAAAGTATTGGCACATAAGCTGCTGGTGGAAGGAACTTGCATACACACACACTCACACACACACACACACACAAATATACACACACCAAGCAAGGGCCAGAGCTGCCCTTTCAGATATATAGCCAGTGATGGCATGTGAGTCTGACCGTCTGAGTCCCGTGGGGAGAGGAGGCTTTCCCCTGTAACGATTACAAATGGCTAGCTCTGCAATTATCAGAGCTCCAGTGCTTACTCCCCTCTCTTAAACAAGATATCTGGGCTCAGAGAGCATCTTTCAGCAGCAAACTAAAACAAGAGATTTGTTATGGCTAGAAAACCCAATAAGACGCCCACATGAAGATGAGAAAGATCTAAACGTTTATCGTACTTGATGTTGCTTGAAGCTGATGGATGACACCGTGCCCTACCAATATGCTTTGGAAATGTTTCAAGTGCATTTCCATTTAGCTGGGATGAGTCAACTAAACCGCCTGTACTGTCTTTCTTTGATGTTTTGATAAACTTGTCCCTTTTCGACAGATGTTATGCAAATCGCTTTCATGCCGCTGCGTTCGGTGTTGTTTGGCTTTTAAGTCTCCCGCATTTGTTCGGCTTAGTTTTCATGATTTGTTTGCTTTGTTTTGCGAAGTAAAACCTTACCTTAGTGTTGCTGCCGTGTTAATGACAGAACAGCTGGTGTGGCTGCCCTCCACGGGAACGTTTTAATTACAGTATTTGCACACACAGGACTTAAACAGGTAGCATATGGGGGATCGGTGTTACTTACTTCTGTCTTACATCTGCCTGGGACTGTGATTAATTGAACTTTTATGGGGAGCGTCTCAGTTCTTTGATGAAGGAAGGGAAGTCACAATGCAGGAGATGTCTTCATCTCTCAGATGCTTTTTTTTTTTTTTTGCTCCTCTAACGGGAGTGCAAAGAAACTCCACTTCACTTTTGAACGCAGGAGTTTGAGGGAGTTCTGGTACACGATCTGGCGATGTAGCCGGTGTGCAGTCCTGGTTTGGTGGCTGCTCAGTTTGAAGAGGATGTGGTCTTTTTGCAAGCCTTAAGTAATTCTGGATCTTCACCTGCTGTTTTTTTATGAGCGCCGCATTTGTTGAAACAAAGAGCGGCTGATTCATGTGAACGTCAGATAAACATTCTGAGAAGGCAATTAGAAGCCTGCGCATTCTGTAGCGCTGATAGCCTTATCGCTCAAAGTCGAACATGATTTCAGCACCCTTGTTTTTGTTGACGTCTCTCGCTCTCGGGCGCAAGTCTGCGTGGGGAAAGCGTCTTGGACCGCTAAGCCACCGAAATCCCACAGAAAGGCTGGAAATCTTTTTAAGGGTAATATCGCCATCTTAAGCTTTCCTCCCCTTCGTTATGGGGGATTTAAGGGATTAGTTTTTATTCTTTTTAATGCGCAAACTTTCGTTCTGTTGTTTGAACGAATTGTTTCGTTTTATCCCTGCGGCAGCACGGAGATGATCACTCCAATGTCACACGCACGCACTTTCTCTTAATCTGCAGCTCTCCAGGAGGAGATTGGCGCCCTCGTTAGCGTTAGCCCCCCATGCGATATTTGGGAGTAATAACGCGACTGTGTCCTCTGCTTTCCCAGGGAACTTGCCATAAATCTGTGACATTAGCCAACTGCCCTTGTCACTGCGGTAACTAATTACAGTCTGTTTGCGTAAGTAATGGCTTATTCCTCACGTGACACCATCAGCACCTCCGCTCACGCAGCGATTAAGCAGAGGCAGGCCAGTTGGAGGGTTAGCTTTCTGGCTCTCTCATTGGCTGCTCCTCTCTCTTCCTCTTCTCCTCCATTATTTGGCAGGTTCTAAATGCAGCTTGCGCCATTCCTTCACCCCGCTGCTGTAATGGAGAAATTAGGAGGCATTAATCTGAGTGCGAGCTAATTCATACTTCACACGGCAAACTCGCGCAGCCTCGTTTCCAGCANGCTGCTCCTCTCTCTTCCTCTTCTCCTCCATTATTTGGCAGGTTCTAAATGCAGCTTGCGCCATTCCTTCACCCCGCTGCTGTAATGGAGAAATTAGGAGGCATTAATCTGAGCGCGAGCTAATTCATACTTCACACGGCAAACACACGCAGCCTCGTTTCCAGCAGGCCTGAGCCGCTCAGAGCCGTAATTGGCACAAGCGGACAGAAAGCTTTGATTGTGTCTGGCTCTCCTCGCACGGTTGTTCTTTATGATCTTCAGCATTTGACCTTATCACTCGCATCAGCCCGTTTGACTTAAAGGTTGGAAAAAATGTTTTTACTTAAAAAGGCCAGTCCATTCGGAGGCGAGTCGAGGAAGAGTTTGGTTTCTTCTCTGGAGTTCTTCCGCACTTTGCTTGTTGGAACTGTGTGGCATTTTCTGGGTGTAAAACAAAAACAAGAAGGTGAGTAATGCTCAGGTTTAGTGTTTTATATACCGATAAACAATATCGTTCATTAAAGAAACCAAACATAATCTGCACTACATACATATTGTTTAGTCGTAAACACGGCCGTTTGTTTAATGTATACAGACATGTCCTCTCCATAAGCATGCCTGTTTTGGCATATGTGAAAAGAAGAAGATCCAAGGCCTGTTTGATCCACCAGGCCTAAACGGCATAGGCAATTTGTTTGTTTGGGAAACATCCATACTGTCTTTCCCCCTCCGTCTCTCCCTCTCTCTATCTCCCCCTCTCTCTCAGTCACTCCCTCCTGTTCTCTTCGGGTTCATGTCAGTTTAAACTGATGAATATCTTCATAAGTGTGATAAGCACACATATGCTGGATTAATTAATGCCACGCATCTCCCCCGGGCGATACCAGCCCACATTTCAGTTTGAACCTTTTCTTTTAAGGCATTGTTGGGTGTATAATTACGCTCTGCTTAATTAGCGAGCTATTAAGGCTAGTGATGAGATGAACAGAGTCAGGGTTTCTCTGCAGACAAAAGAAAATAACAGCTGATGGGAGGGGGCTGGAGGGTTACCGTAGCTAAACTTGGGTTGCCATGCAGTTTGTAAAACAAACAACATGATTAGGATGAAAACAGCACTTGAGGACTGTTAAACAACCCCGTCCCTACTTTCTTCGGTATCCCTTTAATATTGCAGTATACGAATCGCTTCCTGAACGCTGTGTGCTTTCCTCTCACTGGTGGAGTCTGGCTTGGCTCGCTGTGCCATATTGGCATGAACTGAGCTGGGCTCGAGGATACTCATTCCTCCCCCTTTATGCAAACACGTTCTATGAAAAAGGAAATTGATTGGGCTTATCAAACAATAATCGGCCGCTGTTATTTGTGTCCTTGGCTTCCGCTCACGGCCACAGGCTTTTGTTTGGACTCGGACAGCCGAGCCTGAATTAAGAGCCTGGCTGTTTATGGAGAAAATATATGAAATCATCCCAACTTTGCCATTCATTCTCCACATAGCTAATGCACTGGAAACAATCTTGTGGTGTCCTCATTTGGTCCATGACTCAACCCTCATGCTTAAGCAGCTCACTTTAAATGCAGTTGCATGCTCACAACAGGGCACAAGGACTTTGTTCTCCAGCTCTTGTGCTCAAGAGTCACCGATCTATATGCTGGTGCATGCTCCATGTGAAATTGAGAGCAAGAAAGCAGTGATTCAAGTCTGTGTCTACTGTTCTATGAGAAAAAAATAGAAACTTGGTTATATGCAATGCATTCACAAATGGCAGAAAGGGAAGAGTTGAATGAACCTTGTCTTATCTAGCGTCTGGTTGGTCATACATTCAGAGCCCCTTCCCCTTCAATCCAGTAAAATCTGCCCCTGGAGTAGTTGGGACTCATGCCTGTCTCCATTAGAAATAATAGCTTTCTATATAATAATAATTATATCTGTTTATCAGAAGAACAATTCTGTCTTTATTGTTGGATGCACTGTGAATCTGGGCTTAGTGATTTGCTTCATTAGAGTAAGTGTGAAGTCTAATTTTATGTATTTGTTTGCTTGCACAAAACAGTATTTTATAAAACAAACAATAGTATTGAGATGTCGTGTTATTAAATAAGAGTAGATTAAGAGAATTAACACTTTATGACTTTTAGAGTTTAAGACTTGGAGAAAACTTGGTAACACTACTACTACTATTATTACTACTACTACTACTACTACTAATAATAATAATAATAATAAATTCTTAACAGACTAGCACATAAACAGCATATCAGTGAAGTAGCTATAGAGAAGCGTCTGAACACATTGAACTAAACATCTTAAAGATGTTCTGTGGATACATTACTTAAATTAAGTAGACGTATTGTTGATAGCAAAACCTAACCTTATACAGTCTTACTCAAATCCTCATACTAACCCTGGACCTTATCTTAAACCTATCCTTTACCTCAACCCAAAACCTAATCCTAACTCTAACCCTGGCCCTTATCTTAACCCTAACCTTAACCTCAACCCAAAGCCTAATCCTAGCCCTCACCCTGACCCTTATCTTAACCCTAACCTTAACCTCAACCCAAAACCTAATCCTAACTCTAACTCTGGCCCTAATCCTAACCCTGACCCTCACCTCTACCCAAAGCCTTATCCTAGTCCTGACCCTGGCCCTAATCGTAACCCTAACTATAACCTCAACCACAATCTCATCCTAACTCTAACTCTGGCCCTAATCCTAACCCTAACCATAACTTGATCCCAAAGCCTAATGCTAGTCCCCATCCTGGCCCTCATCCTAACCCCAACCTTAATCAAAACCTAATCCAGTATGGATTCAGTTACAGGATGGTGTCAGCAGCATGTCTGTAACAGCTTGTTGAGGATGTTGAGATGATCTGGAGTATACTTACTGCATGTTCAGTGATTACTCAGGTTAAAATCTACAGGTATGAAGGTATGAAGATGGTCCCTCCAAACAGAGTGTAAGACAGCTGAATTTGATTATAAGCACTAAAAACTAAAAGTCTGCTCATGATCTACTGAATTTGCTCATTGATATGTAAAAAAAAAAAATAAAGTGTCTTTTCTACAATAGCGCCGGAGTTCATGCAGCTGTTTGGACAGTAAGGCTGTCATGTCGGCAGTGGGTCTATGATGACTTTGGCTGAGTAGATGCCAATGTAGGCTTGCTGCTGTGTTGCAGTAGTGTGTGGTATAAAGCAGAGGTAAGGAGAGGAATAAGCCTCCAGGACTGCAGAACTGATTCACAGAGTGTGTGTGTGTGAGTGAAGAGTCTGTCTCCCATCCCAAGACACAGTGGGGGAAGCATGTTGTCCAGCATTGCCATGACGATGACGCCCCAGAAGGAGATTATGATGATGCGTCCTCTCTTCTTGGCTCCCTGCCACTCCTTCCCATCTGTCCTCTGTCTTCATTACAGTGTGTGTGTGTGTATGATAGTTTAGCTGGGACATTCTTAGAAAGGACTGCCATAGGAGACTTAAGCTGATGTTTCGTTTTCACCCTTTATTGAATTCCACACACAGTGAGTTCTGTGTTGTCCATATATTGATCCTGTGTGTGAGCTATACGTTTCATAGTTTTTTATTTCCTGAAGTCTGCACAGGACTGATTTTTTAAAATCCTACTAGAATTTCTACCGTTCCAGCTAAAACTCCCACCAGTTCATGTGTCATCCAGGGATTGGTTGCTTCGTAACTATTTACAATGAGTTTATATCTTAATTATTTAGCTGTTTTGCCTGTATGTTAAATATGTTATTTATTTCATTTCATGTAGACTGTTTGTTTATTTGCAGGATTTTTCTGCATGTACACTACCAGTCAGAAGTTTAGACGCGACCAACTAAATGCATCTTAAATACTCTACAGGCTTACACTGAACAGTTCCAACTGATGAGCGTCTGAAACAATACATATCCTGATATACCACGTATACTGTTGATGTATCACAATATTATTATTATATATTTAAAAAAAAAAGTAATTTAATATTAATTATTTCCCATCCATAGCTCTAAGCTTTCAGTCACCACATTTATGATTCCACAGTACCATGTGATTGTGATTGCAAGTAGAAGTTACTTTGATGAAAGGCAAAACGACCCTTTTACAATTTGACCATGTTTTTATTGGAAATATAAGGTGGGTGTTGAACATGTTGATATATAGAAAACGTATAAATAGAACGTGAAACAAAATAACATTTAATTCCTATACCCAAAACAAAACTAATAACTCTTGCTGTCTAAGGGTTAAGCCTTTTTTCAACCCACGAAACTCCACATGAAACTCCTTTTCCTTTCCTCCTGCCTATACCTTAATGATGACTTGCTGTTCTTGCAGCATTGTGGTTCTCTGCCATGTTTGCTCTCTTAATTGCATCACCTTTCCTTCAACTCTGCTGCTTTCCTTTCTCTGCAGCTTTTTAGAAAGAACAGCCCAGAAAGGCCCTTTTTTTTCCTGTGTGCACTGAAGCACGGACTCTACGAACTTCTCTTATGTAATTGCTCACAATCACAGTGCATTAGCGGAAGACGTTTTTGATCATCCTGAAGAGTGTTTATCAAGTGCGCAACTAAACAGACCGAAGCAGTTTATACGTGTCAGATTTCATAGCACATTAGGCTAGACAAATATTTCTCCCTGCATGATGCGCTTTCCTCACTTTAGTCATGTTTTTATTCATCCCTAAGGCACATACTCTAAAGAGCAACTTGATGATTTTCCTCTTTGACTCTGTATTTTGGTGTCACTTGGTGTGGCCTGTCTTTTGCATATATTTAAATTCGCTACAGAGAATGAGGAGAATGTATCTTCAATCAATGTACTGTAAACGCAGATGATAGGAAATTGTACCGATCAATACAACATGAATGTGCAGACCTGCAATACATACATACATCTGTAGCATATATGCTTTTTTAATGCTGATAAACATAACATGAATATTCATTCATCATCTACACTGTTTCTCCTCTTGGGACATGGGGCATGCTAGAGCCTATCCTAGCGCTCATTGGGCGGAAGGCAGGAGACACCCTGGACAAATTGCCAGTCCATCACCAATCACATCAATAATAATAATAATAATAATAATAATAATATGTTTTTTTAGTAATTAAATAATTCTTCATGCATTTGTTTCTGTTCTTTCTATGATAGCCCACAAAAGCGACCGGTGTATTAAACCTCTGACTGCCACACATGCCCTAGTGAGTGACTAACTTGCGAGACCATGTCTATGTGCTTTATATTTTTATAATCAATTTATTCATTTTTACCAATAAATTAAGCTTACATATAAGAAATATGCATCAGTACAGTTCAAACCTCATCCACAACAGTCCCACTCCATCATTTACCCCAATCAGTCTCCCTGGTAGTGAGAAAGTTTAGTGCTAAAGTAAATAAATACCATAGAGCAGTAAATACAATCCCATCTGAAGTATAAAGGAAAATCTCTCCAGTATTTCGTAAACAGAGTTAAATTAAATGAAGTTAAATTAAACAGTGTTTTCTCTGGAGGGATGAAGGAATAGACACGTGTGATATAATTAATATCCCATAATAAACTACTGTTTAAACACTAAAAAGGAATAAAATGTCTCTATTAATTCTCTTTCCTAACATGACAGCTATTGCCTTAGTAGCAGTGTCTTCAGGTTATATTCATTGCCAATATCCGATTACATCACCCTACTGCACAGGCTCAGTACAAATTCAAATATCCATATCTTTTTGGCTCTTCTATTATTAATATTATTTATATCTATTATGAATTATTGATAGTATTTATATATTAATGGACGTCTATTATTATCTGTTAGAAGTTCAACAATATCTGTTATCTATTAATGATAGTATTTCACTTATAATGTAATATTTTCTCTTTAATATTTCTTAGTCGCATGTACTACATAATGTATCAGAGTCGTGCGTTCTAGGATCAGTATGTCGAACATGTTAAACGTATGCACCCAGTAATGCAAAAGATTCTGAAAGTGATTTTTATTCTGAGGGAGAGATACAGAGGAAAGGGGGTGGTTGGAAGTGCCAGAGGAAACGCTGTAAGGGACAAAGGGGAAAAAATGGAAAGATGAAAGGCCAGCAGGATGGACACAAGAGGGGACAATACTTCACAGAGCGCTAGAGAGCCACGGAGGGAGGTATGGAGCAGGCGAGCGAGAGAAGAGGGAGAGATAAATGAGGAGAAGGAAGGATGGGACAGCAGGCTCTGTCTCCATAGGAGGCAGGCTTTAAGTAGCGTACTTCCCCTGCTTCCTGTGGGCTATAAGCCACCTACAGTTCAAATAATAATCAAAAGGAAAGCTGTCGACAGAACGGCGCAGTGTGGCGCGCCAGGCAGGGGTACGGACACACTCACACATATACAGAGGAGATCTGTGGGGTTTGGAGGGTTTAAAGATGATTTTCAGATGATCTCTCAGCCTGGCTCCCTGCCTCTGTACCCCTTGGATGGGATAATTTAAATATTACAGAATATTTTGATCAAATTAAATACTAGATATAAATATTTCAAGAGTAGTGTTTGCCAAGGGCAATAGCACAAATGCTGCTGCAAGCCCATTTGGCACATACTTGGCAACTCACAAATGGATTTATTATTAGTCTTGTTTGCTAGAATTTTGAATTTTGCTAATTCATTTTTGGTCTGTTGAGTACCATTTGTGTCCTGAAATTAGAAGTTAGTTAAAATAAAGAGAGAGAAAAAAATCATATATATCTATGTACAGTCGAGTCACATCATTATGACCACCAACTAATATCCAGAGTAAACGCTGTGTGCAGCCGGGACAGAAGCTAGACGGGCTGGTAGTGACTCAGTAAGGTACTGGTAGGTTGTTACAGGTATCTGGAGGCATGCTGACTGCACTGCTTCCCACAGCTGCTGGAGGGTGTGTGGTGGAGGATCCATAGAGCTAACATGACAATTGAGGTGGCCCCACAGATGCTTAACTGGCTTCAACTCTGGGGAGTTAGGAGGCATGGGTAGTACTTCTTGGTTAGTAAATCTCGGTCATGCTCTTGCAATCAGTGTCGGACATTTGTAGCTGTGTGACATGTCGCATTGTCTTGCTCGAAGTTCCCATCCGCCCCATGGAAGACAGTCGACATGTATCTGCCCTTTTACCCATGACAGCAATGAAGGATATGTGTGCAGACAGTCTATCACACGCCTTATATACCCACCAAGCCAGCTCATGGCATGTGACTTCCTTCATGAAGTAAAGTAGGAACTGGTCATAGTAGTGTGACTCAACTGTGTATTAAGGATTGCCACAAATGGTGCAATAGGCTATCGGGACCATTTTGCACCCACTTGACAACTTATTGACAGGTTTATTAAGTTTGGATTGCTCTGGTATTATTGCGGATTTGAATTAGTCTCAGTCTTTTGAGCACCGTTTGTTCAATAGGGCAGAGCAAGAAGCTATCTCAGATAAACAAGAGTAGCCGTCTACAAGGCTGTATTGAGTCTATAGGTACATATACGTGTGCGAGTGCCTGCGTCTGTGTGTTTGGGAATGTTTTTCTCCGATAACCCCTGCTTGCCACGTTTTTTCTTCTGCTGCCGAATTAAGATAAGAGCTCCATTTAATTAAACTGTCACATGGCAGTACCTTGAGGAATAGCCGAGGAAAAGCTACTTTAATTGGGAAGCTATTGTCTGAGTACATAGCCCCGCCTTATCCATCCACAATCATGTTGGAGGGACAGAGAACAAATGTCAAGCCAGCTTGGCAGGAGGGGAAAAAAGATGGAGCGGGTGAGGACGTAGGATGGAGAGAAGTGGAAGAATAGGTATCAATTGTACTGTCACGTCATAGTCCATTGATGGAAGTGGAAAGGCGCTCAGTGTTTCAGTGTTTACCCCCTTTACCCTTCTTCTTTCCTTCCTCAGCTCTGTGGGCCAGGGAGTGTGATTAGGGGATCAGGCTGGGTAGGTGCTGAGCAGTCCCGCATGAGCTCAGTCTTCAGCTGTAAATACCTCCAGCAATTAACACTGATCAGAGAGAGAGAGAGAGCAATTTAGCATCAGAGTCCTGCACGGAGGATCAATTATGGAGATTCTCCATCTCTGAAATTTACACCCCCTGGTGCTCAATTACTCTGTGCTCTCTGTGTGTGTGTGTGTGTGTGTCTGCCTATGTGTGTGTAATAGCATTACCAGGCCTCTATGTTCAAGTTGTTTTGATGTTGTTTTACTTTTTGGAGGAGCTAGTGGGTGGGGGGCCGGGGTTAGGAGTGATTTTGGAGCTGGAGATTGGCAGTAGCCAGCTCATGCCAGTAGTCTCGAGTCTGGCAGGCCATCTGTGCTGAAGGTGCTTGAAATCCGCCTTGATTAAAAAGTGCAAATCTGGAGATCAGAGCCCCCTCCTGATCTTCTACATTGCCCTCACCAGTGGAGACACGACCGGATGAAGAAGTGAGACCCCCCCCCCCACCACCCAACGTAATCTAGTCAGGAGCTTGTGATAATGCCCCTTCAGATCAGGGTGGTCACGCACACACAGAGAGAGGAAAAACCACACTGTCGCTGTATCCAGGCAACACAGTGAGTGATTTCTTAACAGGTAGAACCGATGTCCCTTCTGCTCTGCTTTCCAGTTATTTCCTGTGAGTGGTCTCTTTGTACAGTCTCGGAAGTGAAGGATTTCTGTTTAGCACAGAGCATGTAATGCACATTGTGTCCACATCAATAAACACGCACATGTTTAATTTGAGCTACTGTTCTACTGGTTACCAGTCAAAGAGCCGTTCTCTGAAAATAATTTTTAGTCACATCAGCATGCGGATGGCTGCCCGCTTGCCTTTAAGCATCGGTTCACGTCCAGCCCTGTGGAAACGCTTCACCCCATCGCATTACGGAAAGCAGCGCACGTCGAGCAGCTGCTACATCGACATGACAAGTACTCTCTGAATATTCTTCATTGTTCACTGACCAGTTATCGTTAGCGTGATCTGCATGGACACTGCACGCTTTATTCTTCCGTTGAGCTCTAGAAGGCAGACACCTGAAAGGAAGGGGGGCAGAGGGTGGGAAGGAGTCACTCCGAAACTGGTTGATTCACCCCGATTTCACCCGAGGCTTTTTTTCCTCCACACTAAAGACCAAGGCCAATTTGTTGTTATTTGCATTTGTTTGTTTTGCTCAAGCTCACTAGAACCAGAGGCCCAGACTCCCTGGCACGGCAGGACTGTCTGTTTAATTAGCCTGAACCGAGCTAGGACTGAAGTCTTCATGACCTCACTCAGAATGTGACCAAAAAGTGAGATTGTATCACTTTACATGTAGAACATGCACTGGGAGCGAGTTGAGTCCAGAGAGGATATTTTATCAGCTGCCTGGATGGCGCTTCAGGGCTTTGTGTCATTAATCCAGAGGGAAGGGCTTTAGTGAATGGCAGTAGCTTGTGCTTTTGTGGAAAACAGACCACCACATGGCCCTGCTTTTACCCTGATACCACAGCGGCAGTTGTTTGTTGTTTTTCAGGTACGGATCTGTGTTGTCCGGGTGTGAGATGAGACGTGTAACATGAGTGTTTACAGGCCAGGTGTTTTTCTATCATCTTGCATATCTGTGTTTGAACATTGCTGAGCACATATAATCCTGTTCTTATCCTGTATAAACCTAGTAATCTTTGACCCTAATCTTATAGTGGTACAGTGTTTTTTCACCCCACCCCCCGGCATCAATGTGAGCTCAATTTTTGGAGAGATTCCTCCAGCATGGTAATTTGGTTTACAAGTCGTAATATGATTTAATCTTTGGCAGTTCGTGGGATGTTTTTCACCCCTTTTATGTCTTTGTATGTGTGTATGTGTCTGTTTATTAGAATGAAACCTTTTTTGGAGGAGATGTATGAGGAGATACCAATCTTCATCCAATACCATTCTCTGATATAGAAAAATAAAATAAAGCTGCTGAAATTTAATATTAAAGAAAGAACTCTGAACGATTATCCCTCGACAACACAGAGCCTAGTAGTCTCTTATTGCATTGCAGTCAAACATCTCGTTCTAATTTGATCATATTTATGAAACGAAGAGCAAATATATATTTATACGGAGGCTACATTGCTGCGGGGGTCTAGACGGCAAGCAGCACTATGCTCAGCGTAGAAGGAAACGTCGATGCTAACTCGATGAGTTGAAACGGAAAGCTGCTAGCACGCTAGCTAGCAGAGGCAGGATATGGGCGGAGGAGATGGAAGATGAGAGCGGACTGGATCATGGCAGGAGTGTGTCAGTTAGCTTTTTAACTGTGTTAGGACTGAGCCTCTGGAAACCAATACTTCGGAGCGAGGCCCCCGTCTCAAGCCATAATCGTCTGGGACTGCAGATTAGCTTAGTTGTTGGACTCATGTAGCAATCGATACGTGATTAGTTTTATTTGTTGGGTCTTGTAAACTTGTTTGCTTTGTGCGGCCTAAGAGAATAGATCAGTACTGTACTTAGAATTTGTGTCATTATTTTCTTCCTGTCTGTGGAAGTTGAGGGGCGTGCGATGGGCCTGGCTAATGTGAGCCATGTGCTCCTCATTGTCTTGACATGTTGTCTTTGTGTTAGGGCTCTTGTCTTTTAACAAGACGCTTCAGTGACCCATGTGTGTTTGTAGTGGCCCTTTGCTCAGTAGCCCACCCCCACTGGATTGTCATCTTGTGCCATGGGTTAAGTGTACAGCAGCTGTTGCTAGAGCAACATGGCCGTTAGCGAATGATGCCCTGTGACAGTATGTTCTCTGATTTCAGCCGTGGATGTATCTTCATTTTACTTTGGCTTATTTCATTATGTCATCCGGCTTGCCCTCTCTCTGTGAGCGGTCATTTCGAAGTGTTCCAATAACAGACGGAGAAAGGGAGGAAGGATGGTGTGAGAGCAGTAGGGACAGAAGAAGGGGAGGCTGTGTGTCAGGGCTGTGCGCGAAAGAGAGAGTGGATTAGTGTTCGGTAACGTTGGCACTGTTCTCCTTCTGCCCTACTGATAACCACTCAGGAGGCTGAGCAGCTTGCTCTCAATGACCCACAATCATCAAACGGAAAAGGGCCAGCTTCAATAGATCAATTACCGCCATGATTACATTCATCAAATGCTTGATTGAAATTCATACTTCCTGTAGAATGGACGTTTTTATCTGTTATGCCATTTCTCCCTCGTATTAGAGAGAACAGTTATGCCTTTCAGTCTCCAGCATGTCTCTATGCCTATCTCTCTATCTTGCACACTCTTTTTTCTTTCTTTTTTTCTTTCTCGTATATTTTCATTAGTAATTAAAAGGTCACACTTCAGTTCTTAAGTAAGTCCTCTTCGTTGTCTCCGTCCTCTCTGTCCATCTCTTAATCAGAAAACGCATCTGTTGCTGTGCACAAAGATGTACACAAACAGGGTCAGAATCAGCCAGCATTGCTCTCACTATGCGAGGGGCAGTAGAACAAACCTGTGTCATGCTTTTTTGAGGTAAATAATGCGATACAGCAAAGTACATCCCTGCGTTTGAAAGCTGCTGCTATACCTTTGAACATTTTGTCTGAAGTATTGCTATTTACAGCCTATGCGTCAGTCTATACAAGCTTTCGGTACAGAGTACATAAACAAGATTATTGTCTTTGCTGCCTGTTGCTTTCAAAGCAAAACATCTCTATAATCACCCCAAAAAGAAGAACAAAGAGACTTTGTCTCTTTTATAAATCTTTTACCTGCTTATGGACTATGAATTTGTGAAGCAGGCTAACCTGGCACCTCTGCAGAAATGTTTACTGAAGGGCATTTTCCCTGTAAACCAGGGGTGCCTACAGAATTTGCCTTTCTTTAGATTCTTAATGTCCTGGAAGGTGCTGCCATTCTGAGTCACTCCATGACAGTCTGGCACGATACCACTGCGGTCTTTGGAGACGTTGACGCGGTGTTAAGGAGAGTCGTCATAACGGTCTGTGTGCATGTAGTCCTGAGTCATGCAGCCACCTGCCAATAGTGCTGACATTAACAGGATGACTCATGGAGGGCATCATTTCAATCATTAAATGTCAATGTCAAACCTAGCCACCAAGTTTCATTCCAAACTATTTGTGCAGTTATTCTTTTGATGATATACTGATATAGAATATCTATATGTGTATAGGTACAGATATACATTTATCTCTTTAGCGCCTTCCCTGGCTCTTTATTATATTTATACTTTTTTCCATTTAGTGTATTTTATTGCACAATTCCTATAGTGTAATTCTTGTTAACAGTCTGTGTTCTTGTTACATCTTATGTATGTGTGACATACTTGGTACAATAAAGATTTTGATTCTAATCCTAATCAAACACACGATCGAGACAGCAAAGACTTTTAGGGGTGTCTGAATATTATAGCCAAGTGCTTTGCACCTAAACTCACCAGGTTGGTAGGATTGGGCACCCTTTATGTAAATGGAAAGTGAAGAAAGAAATGCAAAGAATCATAATTAGCCATAAAAATCCCTCAACACAAACCCAACACAACAGCACCTCTGTTAATGAGAGATCAGAGGCAGCAGAGCGCATGTTTAGCCAGCTCAATGCTTAGCCAAGATCTTGGCGTGGCAGTGACTGCAGGATAATTGACAGACGTATAATCCTCTTCCTCTACACCGGACTCCAGGGAGCAATCGCAGTGACAAAGTGATGACACGCAGAAAAGTATTAAATCCAATTGTGGGAAAACAGAGGAAGAAGAAAGACGCAGAGTGACATTTATATGGTGGAAACTGATTCTGAGGGAGAATCGCTTGGGTTACTGCGATAAGAAGTACAGTCTTGGTTAGTGCGGTTTGGTTTACTCTTATCCTAATTAGCTTCTCATTATTCTAACAAGTGGAATTTATCTGAAATGGCCTCGTAGGAGCATGCATGTGTGCGTGCACTTTGCACCTTTGCAGCCCTCCTGCCTCTCAGTACTGCAGGAACCTATTAGAATCTCTAAGCCTTTCCACAAAAGTTGTTCCAGGCAGTACACATTGAGACACAGGCAATCAACAGGACACGCACACAGACACACCTACAGGAAATCCCAGGCCCAACACCCAGTGTGTCTCTGATCCCCTATGTCCTAATTACAAAGGCTTAAATGAAATGGAGGATTACTTTTCAATTCGCTGCTGTTTCTCTTTTTCTCCTGGCCTTGTCTGTGTTAAGCTGGAGCCCTCCGAGCATACGAGCCCACATGCGGTTACGCAGGTGAAAAGCACCTGTGCTTCTTTCTAGCCACCGCTGCCTCTTGAATATTTATCTCTCACATGAAAGACATGGCACTGAGCGTATTTGTGTGCAGACGTGTCTGGCCAGAGCAATCTTCTCGCGGTTGTTGTTTCCTTCAGTATTTCTGTCTTGCTGTTTTCTTCTGCTCTCCTCCTCCTTCATGTTAACAGATAGAGGCCACTAAAAGCGTGTCGGCTGTGTGCTTTCACATACTCTACCCACCCTTCATCAAATACTCTTCTTCCCATTCCGACAGTCCAGCCATTACACCCCGCTACCCCGCATTTCAGTTCAGTGTTGTCAGACGCCAAAGACTCAAGTGGAAGCTTTCTTCCCCTGCTGTAAACATTTCAGCAGCTTGAACTTCTCTTGAACTTGAAGACAGGTGATTCAGTTCATAAATCTGAGCTAGAAAATTAAGCCTCTGTGGAAGACCAGATGGAAAAATGTACTTTGCAGTGATTTACCAGCTGAATCCGAACTGGAGGAACTGTGTTGTTCTTCTGATTAGATTGGTTTTTACAGCCCCCAACCAATTCTACTGAGAGAAAAAAAAAACATCCCAGTTGGAGCTGTTTTATTTGGATTTTTATCTTCTTTTTCTGTCATTACACTATTTTGCTGCTTTGAGGTGGCTGTCACGGTGTATTCCCATAATTATCACAGTTCAAATAATCAAAAAGCGAAAGATCAAAAGGAATAGAAAGAGAGTATACATAGATTAGCTAATGTCACGCTAACAATATCGCCTTTTATCCTGAATCTGTGTCTAAAGCCCAGAGCCAACTCAAATCAGTCAGTGGATCTCATGATAATATCAGTGTTAGATCATTCACCTATAGTGTCGTGCATGTGTTGTGGTCATCAGAGCTTATGCCTATGGTAAATGTACAGAGAAGAATTATTTGCCTGGACATGTGCGCATAGAACATGATCATATCCAAAGCTCCTAATTCTGTTTTTCTCAAACCGGTATGTAGTGTAAACATGACAAATGGACCAGTAGATCCAGTTGCACTAAAATCTAGTTCAGCAACAATGTACTTTAAAATCCGTTCTCCTATAAACTCACCGATTTTGAGAGCTCTTGTTACAACAGCTATGAAATATGAACACATGTGCACCTATCATGTAATACTCCGTTCCTGCTCTCTTAACCACATTTGAATGTACGCACTACGCACACACACACCCACTCGCACACAGACTTCAGTGCTGAACCGCAACCCAGTCAGCGATCCATGAAAATACCCTCAAACCTCCGCCTCCACCTCCTCTTTAATGTCTGTGTGTTGAAGGTTAGCACGCAGTCTTCCAAAGGCCACAGCACTCTTTCCCCCTGCAGGTGAAGGCTCAGGCTCCTAAGCCTGCTTTCGGCTCCCACTGAGAGAGGAGAATAGCAGCCCCCCTCCTATCTTCCATCTCCCCAGCCTCCCCGCCACCCCTTGCTTTTGTCTAATTCTTCCATTTCCAGCTTCAAGGAGGGTCCTGCATGTGAATGGCCATCGATTTAGCTTTTTTGTACCTGTGTTTTGGTGTGTTCTCCCGCCGTCTCTCTCACTCACTCTCTCTGCCCTCTCGAGACGGGCTACCCCGAGGACTTGGGCTTTGAACAGTTTAACCAGGCATTAGAGCCCTGCCGGTGGGGCGAGAGTGCAGGATGAAAGGAAAAGGGCCGGATCGAAAGGCGTTTGTCCTTGACTGAGTTAAGGCGGCTCTACCTTTCCAAGGCCGCTGCTGGCCGCTCATCGATGGGCCTCCCCAGTGTGTATCGGTATTCACTCACCGCCCCCCCATGGGGATAAAAGTTCGGTCGCCATGGCATTTTCCTGCCCTCCACCATCGTGGGGTTCACCTGTGAAGGGATATGTGTGTCTATGTGTATGAGCAGGGATCTATAGGGGGGGCAGGACCTAGAACTCTTTGAAGTGGAACTTTGCTTGCTGTTCAAATATTTAGCCTCTATGATTGTCAAAGAGAATGATACTCCTCTAACAGAACAGTTAGTAACGCACCCTTATGGAGTTAAACACTACAGTTGAAAAGTTTGGAATCACTTGTTAATAAATGCTATTCAATAATAATTACACTTATACTGTGTAGATTGAAATGCTATAACTAATAAAACACCAAACATAACCTGTGTATGTTCATTCACCATTGAAAGTATTGTGGGAAAACAATGTGAAGGTTATTAAATGTTAAATGTTAAAGGCTATTAAATTATAATAAACTATAGCTGCATTTCCAGCCTAGGCTGCAGTCGAGGTAGGACGGGTCCTTGGTTAGACTGTCCTATGATGAGTCCTCCTTAGTAACCTAGGTCACACAAATGGAACAGTCTAAGAAGACTGCTATGCATGTTAGCATGTGCTATGGCTACTAATACCGTACTTATAGTAATCAGTTCATATAGTAATCATAAAATACTTCTGATTAAAATACAGTACATAGACAAATGCTTAAATGAATCATTTACACTTCACAAGACAAGGAAGATGAAGTACGTGAACAACTTGCATTTTAAAACAAGCTCTGCTCCCGAGGCTTCGTTTTTGTAACGTTGCCGTTTTTTCTTCTTTGTCCCATACATGCGCAGAGAATTGTAGGTAACTGAGGGTGACGAAGGATAACACCAGTTGCTTCCTACAATCACCCTGAATAGGCTGTATACAAAGAGTCCTTCATTTTAGAAGAGCCTTCTATGATGTAGCAGCCTAGAAATGCAGCCTGTATCTAACTAATGAGCTGTTTTTAGTAATATCTTGACATAAAATAAATATGAGTAGCTATTTAATCAGTGAGATTCGATCACCACCTTTTAAAGATCATAAGTTCTGTCTCAGTGCTCCACGGCTTTCTCAAATGTTGCTGAATCAGTGACAACTACTGTTCGGGGCATCAACAAAAATGTCTTAAGCATCATATTAGAATCATTTAAAACATGTATCTGCAACGAAATTAATTTTATATTGCTATAAACCGTGATTCCAAACTTTTAAACAGTATTAAACATATGCCCCGTATTATAACAACCTATATACAATGAGATGGCACACTTGATTCAATCCTAATGTCATTGACCTAACAGAAATGGTTTTTCCTGTCAGGGGAATTGTGCAGCTCTTGTAGAAAAGCATGTCATCTGTCTTGACTTTGTTTTCCTCTGGTGTACCTAAAAAGACAGGAAATTTTTTGTTCTGCAAATATAGCAAAACTAGTACATGCATTTACACACTTCAGCCTTCCAACCTCAGGTGGGCAGGTGCATTGCAAGTCTGTCACTGTGGCCTAGAGGCCTGTTCCAACTGCCTTCTGTAGCACCCCCAGAGGGGACCGTCTCTTCTTCTTTTTGCTCCCCCCCATCAATTCCCACTCACCACTTGCTCCCTCCTCCCTGCCATGGATTCCCCCAGTACCCCTCAACCCCCACCACCTCTTACTCACACTCAAACCAGCTGTGCCCCAGCCTGCCAGGACACAGGTGCTAGCGCTCTGATGCTACAGTAATCATGCTGTGCCGCACTACAAGACAGTACACAGATGCCCAGCTAGCGGTCTCCAACCTGCAGCGCTGCCATGCTGCAGCATACCTACCTCATTCTTCTACTCGGACTCTACCACTCTGCTGCATTCTGTCGCATTGCCAAACTGCATTTACAAAGCCATCAGTGGTGAACAGTTATTCGAGTCCACAACGTTCAGCCTAACCCGCAGTACCATGCTGCTCAGCAGTTGGACCAACTGTATCGCCCTGAGCATTTGGCATTGTGTCTGAGCATTCTGTTTGAATACGGTGTACTTCTTTTGCCTTCGAGCGTCTGCTCCACGCAAAGCTGCCGTTCCACTGTAAACGCTCAGCTTCCCCCCGGCCTCTCTCCCCCTGTGTTGATGTTAGGTCGTAAATCTTATTGTGCTGTAATAAAGTGCACAAGTGCTGGGGCTACTGCACAGGGCGAGAGGGCAACACGCCTGGTGTGTGGGTGACATTTAGGGAAATCAAGCTGTCTTTCGTCTGGGAAACCTATTCAGCGTGTGTGTGTTCTGCACATTACGCTTGCTTTGCAGGTGTGTGAAGAGAAATGAGATAAATGCCACTTTTCTTTGTTGTGACTGATAAAATATACTCAGAAAGCAGCGCTCTGCATGGTTTTGCCCCGTCTTTCTCTTCTCAGACGAGCTTTTAAAACTGTTATGAAAGCCTTAGATCGTAGTCAAGTTTGCAGTCTAACGGAGTGAGCCGGGGGAAGGATGCTCTGAAGATGGCTTTCGCAACATTTTACTTGCCTGAGATGTGCCGATCATTTTCTGACACATTTGAAATTTGCACACTGCAGCATATCTCCCAGAGACACCCCGATTTTCAGAAGAGATTTTGGACAGCCGTCTAGGAATAGGATTCTGGAATTAGGCTGTAAACAGCAACTTGAATAATGTGGTGTAATCTTGTATTGGGAGAGATTGCTGAGGTTAGCTTGTTTGAAGTTGTGCACTTGATCCACATTTCTCTCAAGATTTGTAAGCAAGATTTATTATTGCTAGGCAAAAGTTGTAGGCACCAGAAATTTAGAGTTCAAAAAGATTTAAAAGCTTTTCTATCTGCACAGTAGGTTTTTATTTGCACTGAATGTTAATGTTATTAATGTTAATAAGTTTGATTAAATATCACACTTCTATAAAAATAACATTACAAATAAAAATAACATTAATAGAGTAAGCAGTCATTTAATGTATGCCAATGTAGAACTGGCCAGAATGACAAAATATGGAGTTATGTTTCAGTATTTGTAGAACACATACTAACTGCATGTTTCATTAACATGAACAAAATAAGTCTTAGTTAACTGGATGTAGTGCAACACAGTATGAGAGATATTGAATAAAAATCGTGTCCCCAGTTTTTGATAGTATGTTTTAAATGTAGCACTAGTGGTTCTAATATATTATCGTCCACCTCTGTGTCAATGTGTTCGTTTAACCTTTAAGATCTCACCTCATAAAATGTTTGGGATTGTTTTACAATATTTATACTTATTTGCATTTAGTCTAATGATAGTGCTTGTATAAGCAAAACACACTTATTCCCAGGATAAATGACTTTAAGTAATGCGCATAGGTGCTTAAAACTTTTGCACAGTGCTGCAGTTTCATATTTTGCCCACCCTTTTGGAGATACGATATAGCCAAACGAACAATTCATCTTCCATCCAGTTTGGCTGTTGGTCGAGATGCCAGAGAGAGAGAGCGAGACTGAGCGAGAGGAAATTGCCGGCGGCTGGGGAAGCTTGCGGGCTAGACAAGGCAGGAAGCCGGTAGCGTTGCTGTGGGATCAGCTTGGCGAGAGAGAGAGAGCATGGAGAAAGGGTACACGGTGGTGCTGAAAAATGAGATGCTAATAAAAGATTTGGCAAGATCCCCTAATGCACCCAGTCTGAGCATTAGGTATACACCAGAGTCTCAACTACTCCTCTGCTCTTTCTCCCTCTTTCCATCTCTCTCTCTCTCTCTCTCTCTCTCTCTCTCTCTCCACCCACTGTCCATGCTGGAGGAATCGACTAAAGCAAGAGAGATAGAGTGTTACAGAAGGGAAAATCGGCTCCGGAAATCCTCCAGTGTGTGGGGAGGGCAATAGCACCGGCTTGTTTACTATTAGGTGTCCTGGATTCTTTCCTCCCCCCGCCGTCTGCCTTTTGTCTCACGTTCTTAGTAAAGAGAAAAAGTCAACACACAGAACTCAGAGCGGAGGATGTGATTTGGGATTGTGTTCACAGTGCTGTTGGCATAGCTCACACAAACAAATCTCCATTACTTCTTTGTTTATGCATATTTAAATTAGGTGCACGTTGCTCCAGACAGATGCACAGCATTCCGGTTGCATTTAGGGCTTCGTGGTAACAACAAGCATTATTACAACTAACATTATACTCTATTAATGATACCACGAGATGACATTCTGTTATTGCAAGTCATATAAACTCACAGCCTTTTCACATCACCAGTTGGGCCTGCAGGCAAATTCGGACGCAAGGCGAGATGAGATTTCCTATACACACGTCATTAGCTTGATAAGTGGCCAGGGGTGAATCCTAGCATGCACTTGTGCTCCAGTATAGGAGCGGGATTTCCAATAAGAGAGCATTGTACGCCTTGACAGCGAACTGCCCTTTCTCTGGATGGTAGTAATTGCAGAGCTGATAGGAAATTCTTGCCCGGCAGCCGAGGGAGATAATGCATGTTGATCCCACCGGTCATATATAGTGTCACCGAAATGAAGGCTCTTCATTCAGTCAATATATGGATCTGTGTGTGGATAGTCAGGAATGTACAAGAATAGCAGCTTTACAGCTTTAATTAAGTGCGACCGACAGAAGGAAAAAAAAGCCAATAACCGTTTGTGCATGTACGCGTGTGTGGATGCATTACATCACATTGGGCTTCCTGTTTTGTATCTGGCAGCGAATGAATGGCTTCCATCAGTGTCACATGTCATATTGTTAGTCATGGCTACCCTCAGCTAGAGACTCAAGGTCACCTGCTCCGCCCAGGCATGAATAATCTATAGAAGGTTCAGTTCCTCCTGACTGGCTGCACAGAGATGTGTCGGGCATGGATTATTTATGCCTTAATATGCCCTCGCTGAATGAACAATCAGTCCTGAGAATGGCAGCAAGAGGAGTCACATTCATTCTCGCAGTCCAGACTAATGATATGTCGTACTTTTGCAGCACTGGATCTAGAGTGTCACTTCATTTGTGCACTGCATTTGGTTAAGCTGCTCTTGCCAGAACGGTTGATGTGAGAGAGCGTTACACATGAATGATCATACGGATACATACAGGCTGTACGTATGGAGCACATGATGCAGTTTATTGATCAGGGATGAGCACGGATATTGTCTCAGTGTTTGCTTACTTAATCAAATGTTCAAATATGGCATGCCTAGTTTGGAATTAAATGAGTGAAACAAATTGTCTGCTATCTGTGATCTTAAAATATGTTCATGACTGAGGATGCGATGAAGACAGGCAGAAAATGCCAGGAAACAAGCATCCCATATTGTGCTTGTACTGGCCATATGGATGTTTTTCAAGCAAAAAGATGATGTGAAACAGAAAAAAGCCCATATAGTCCATTTTAGGCCATTTTCAAGCTCAGTTAGTGACTAAACTTCAGGATTCCTTCATCGTCAGTTGAAGGGGATACCGTTGTCCAGATTTCTGCCTGTAGGTGTTTATCTGTGCATTAGGTTTCCCAGAATTTCCCTTGTGTCCCTCTGTTTTGGAGTGGCATGTAGGGGGAGACACTTGTGAAAATCCCACAGATTCTTGATCTGGAAGGCTCATATTATGTCACAGTGTCTTTATTTCCCCTCTGAATGATAAAGCTTGCTGCACTGAAGTGTGCGAACATGGGCGTGCAGATAGCCAATCAGAATGCAACTGACAAAATCCCAGTAGTAGTGGTCAGCTTTGTGTGCAACAGATATCAGATACTCAATCAGTGATCATCAGTGATCAATCAGTGATTGA